>ML790511.1:59040-96766 GCA_009831015.1 Picea engelmannii | reverse complement strand
TCGCAACTGGACGGAGTCATCTTTCAGTGAGTTAGATGAACACCAAAGGTGGAAAGTGGTCACGTGATCACCTGGATCTTCGTTAGGCTTGGCCTCGAACTTTGGAATGTCCGAAGGCAACTTCGTTGGCATAGGAGGCCAACACGGATCGTGACAGATAGGATCATTTAACAACTGTGTCAAATATGGCAAGTGTAACGTCGCCAAGAATGGTAGTTTAGGTTGCTGCTGATAGCCTGGGAAAAAAGGTCCTGGAGTTTGACTGGCACCAGGTTGCCAGGAAAAGTTTGGCTGCTGGCCCGGATTTTGGTAGAAACCATGGCCCTGACCAGCGTAAGGATTTTGCATCTGTGGAGACATCATTGGTTGATTCCCCATGAAGGACATAGGATGTTGGGAATTCATCGTGTTTGACGGACTTTGGGAAGGGTTACTCTATGCCGGTCCTGCTGGGATAGGCATAGAAGTCTGTCCGGGGTTCCATTGACTGTGAAAAGAATTACCCCAGAACGACATTCCAGATGAGGGAACGGACCCTTGTCCTGAGTTCCAAGGTCCTGGTATATGTGCCCCCGGCACATGAATAGTACCCTGCGCCGGAGTAGACTGTCCAAATATGGGTGTGCCCCCAGATGGGAAAGCAGTGGATGCGAAAGTGTTGTTACCAAACGTCCCGTTCAAAACAAACGGTGACGAACCTACTGGCATAGTGTGCGCAGGTGCTCCTTGACTCCCGACTCCAAATGAACTCATGTGTGCAGGCTGCCCGGCGGACTGCTGATGCAGACCACCAAGCGAAGGGGACGAAGGAGAGATATGACCTCCAGCGTAAGAAAAAGCATTAAAAGGGACAAGAATGCCCCCAAGTTGACCTTGCAGAGGAGCGTTAGAGCTCCTTGCCCCCAGACCCAAAGTCTGTAAAGTGGAGTAAGTGAGTGCAGGACTGGTACCCGAACTAGGCATACTGTATGAGAACGGAGGGCCTGTCGCACTAGGTGTGAAGGGAGGTGTGGTCGCCACTATAGATGGGGTCGGTCCACTGTGCGACGTAGTTGCGACCGAGACCGTAGTGTCTCGAACCGTCGACGGCAAGTTAGGAGATGATTCTCCTGTGGTGACAACAGTGATGGGAATAGAAGAATTCCCAGACGAAGTAACAACGTTTGTTGCCATAGCTGTGTGAGGCACTGACAGGCGTTCGTAAAATTGAATTGGCACAATCACTTGCGGCCAAGTATCAATGTTTGGGGTTTCAATCGAACCAAGATTGGCGGTTGATTCCTCCGGGAGTTGTTCGGGCTCAATGGTTTGTAACCCGGTTGCTTCGAAAGACCCTTGTTGGTCTAGCTTCCGCCTCAATGGTGGCGGGGGGTGGCTCCAGTATAACCGGCGGCAGGCCCAGAAGCCTTCGTGACCAGCGGAGCTCTGAATCCTCCACTGTGTGAGAAGATCCACGACACGCTAAGGTATTCTACACGTTCAAACAGTAACACGCACTAAAAGAAGCCCCTATGAGATAAAACAAGCAATCACTAACTATTTTGAATAATATTTACAACAACCAACACTAGAGCAACTTACCGGTGCAAGTGCAACTCGAATACGGAAGCACCCTCCGGGTATACTCTGCAAAGCATGGCCTGATGTATGTCCTAGGTACCGCGGTATACCCTCGCAGTCCCCTATGTATGTCCCTAGAAAAGATTGGCAACTAGTTTGCCAGCACGCGAACAGTCACCAGGCGGGTACAGTCGATAGTCAGGTAGACCACAATGAGCAGGGTATCAAGCCCGAAACCTGTCAAGGGTATCGAGAGCAAGTGGTCCGGAAGACAACTGAGGACCTCGAACGGATTCGAGACCCACGAAGCCCCGTGGCAAATGCAAACAACAGAATCCCTCAAAAAATCCTCGATATGTGTTCTCCACTACGTTCGGTCCAGCTTTGGAGGGGTTATCTCCGCTACCTTTCCTTACGCGACCTCGTGTTTAGCCCCTGTGTTAGAGGGGGGTCTCGGATAACTTTCACGCAACTGGACTTCTACACTCCCTATCAGAGACTCCAATGTTTGGTTTGAGTGGCCTTGGAGAGTTTACTTTCCAACCTATTCCAAGGCCCTAGTCCTGAGCTAGTATATGAACCCTACAAACAAAAGAGTCTAATAGATTTTAATTAGCGTTGCTTTTAATGGGATTTTTTACGTCACAAGGTATGAAGGTGAAACTAATGGTGTGTAAAGACTCAAAGCAAAATGAATAAGAAATGCTTGGAAACAAAAACTTTTACAAAAAATGCAAAAACCAACAACTTTTCAACAAGAAAGACTTCTTTTTCTTTTCAACTTTTCTAAGATTTCATGCAGCAAACATAACGGAATTTCGCTCAATCTGCGAGCTACTTATGCTCTAAATGCACTGCAAAAAACTTATGAAAAAATACTTCTTCCTAGCTATCGATGCAGCAACACAATCTTCAAACAAAGAAGCTAATGAAAAAAGAGAATTTTTTTTTTTTTATTTCAGTGCTAAATGAAGCAACAAAGGGAAAATGCCGACAAGCACAAAACCAAGAAAACAAAATAAAATTCTGGCTTAAAGCGCAGATCGCAAAGAACCAGAGCAAAGACGCACAATGGCAATCAAGAAAGCACCGACTCTTACGCTTGTCTAAAAACCATAAAACAAAATCTTTTTCTTTTTTATCTTTCCTATCAACAATCAACTAAGAAACAACAGGCTAAGGGTAAGAAGCCCTAACCTACTGACTGTGGAACCCTAGACTCAAACCCCTGAGAGGAACACTTCTCACCACAAGAGGGGATGACTGCCCCACCTTGATTGAAAAGCACCCAATCAAGCCCGTGACTGTCACTGAAACAACACGCGTGCAAACGCGTGCTGAGCTATAACAGGGCGCGGGTACCCGCGGGCTAAACTTGCACAGGCCGCGTGTATGTATGAATGCTAAGACGAAACTAAACACAGGCAGCCCAGACCTGGAAAAGGCCTCTGGTATTGACAACCAGGGTCTCTTAAAGGCTTGGATGCTTCTTCTTAACAGAAAAGAAAAATAATTGCCAAAAAATAACAAACGCAATAAAGCAGACTGACACAAGACTGTGAACCAGCAAGACCCAGACAGGATCCAGAAAGCCCCCTGAGAATGTAAAATTCTGACAGGGAAGAGGAGACTGCCTCTTAAGCTCTCTGAGCCCTACACGCTACTGAAACCACTACAGCAAGCGTTCAAACGTGGGCTGTAGAAGGTTAGGGCGCAGGTTACATGTGTGCAGGCCTTCTGCAGGCCGCGTGTACCTCTGTGTGTCAACTTATAAATGTCAAGCAACAGTCAAGGAAAAACTGGTATTAAGAACCAGGTTCCCTGCTAGCTCTGACCTAACAAAAAATAGACAAACAAAGAAACAGAAAATCTACTTCTTTAAACTACCCAAAAACCTCTCTTGAATCCGGAAACCCTAAGAGTAATATCCCCAGTGGAGTCGCCAATTCTGTTGTTGGGAAATAATACCCTAAAGACTAACAAGCTAGGGCTAAACTTGCATGCAGATAATGACCCCAAAGAAATTGCTTTTAACCTATCACCCCAAAACTCAAAACCCCTTTTTCACATACAAACATGGCAAGAACCTACTAACCTTTTTACTGATGTTTGGTGTAGATCCTCTGTTGCGCTTTGTCTGCTTGCTTGCGCTGCTCCTTCCAAAGACAATCCTGCAATCAAGACAAAACACTACGCATGCATGCTATTTTTCTACCTGAGGGTTAGAGATTAAGCATAAATCGAATAAAACATATATAAGTCATGCATTGGGACGGGAAAAGTATTCTTTTATTAATCTCAAGATGAATCAACTTACAATAATGATAGAGATCGGCCACCGCTCCTCGATCCTGATCCTGGGCTCCTCCTCTTCTTTGTCCTCCAACTGCTTTGCTTGAATTCTTCTTAGGCTTGAGGAAAGGCTAAAGGGTTGGGACAAATGGATTCGGCAATTGGGCAAAGTTTCTTTGCTATCTTTTTTCCTCCTCCAAATAGTACCCCTACCCCTTCTTTTATAGGCTAGAAGGAGCTAGGGTTTTGGACGAACTCTCGACCATGCATGGCTGGGAGTTTCAGTTAACTGACCCATAGATTTTTGTCCCGTCGGCAACTTTCCTGTTTTTGTGTTTTGTTAGGTAAACGCGGGCTGTAGTAGGCCAGCCAGCGTTCCAACGCGTGTAGTAGTAAGCCTGCCAGCGTTCCAACGCGTGTAGTAGAGGGTTAGGGCGCGTGCCACTTGATTTAAGAGGATTTTCAAGAGTTTATTCAGCATGGCTTTGGCAAGGAAGAGATATGAGTTGGCCTAATGCCAGGTAAGCATGTGTGGTGCAATTTAGGGTTATAACACATATGTGGATCAATTGGTCTAATGTTTTTAAGACATATAATATTTTTGATGATCATCGATAATTATGCAACAACCTATTCTTGAAGCTCAACTTAATAAGCTATGGGGACTTGAGTTGAAACAACCCACATGGTTGTTTGAACTTAATAATGCATGGAAATTTTATAGAGTTGAAGAAGGCCTTCTTCGTATGTATGCTTATCTTGGGTAGTCTTATTCTGGGTCATCATCTTGTCCACTTTTAGTGAGTCTGAAAACCTTGAGCATTTCGTATGGTTCTTTTGATTTACCAAGTTTGGTTGGCAAAGTGTCCCAAAAATTTGTCACCATGTTCTCCTCACTCCTCTTGAAAATTCACTCTAATAGTATACGCTTCCTCAGGTCATGAAATTTAACTCTACATAGTAGCTCATTAGAATTTAAGAGGTGAGACTTATGCTTTGGAAAATGAGGAATAACATTACGTTTAATCGTGGTCCCATTAACAAACTATTTTCCTACATTGATATTATTTCAATGTATTGATTTCTTCATGCAAATTATTGTGTAAGTACAAAAGATCAAGTTAGATGTGGCACATCTATGCTAACTCCTAGAATATTAGGGAGGGGCATCTTGCATAATGAATAGAGAGACAAGAAGCTTCCTTGATCCCTTCTATGTGTTGTTGTTAATCTCAATGAAGTAAGGGGTGACCAAGGTATCGAGTTGGTTAGGTTATGAGGGAAAGGAAAGAGCACCACCACATTTGACCACAAAGTCCTCTAACATAACCATAAAAATATAAGCTATTAACTTACCAGTTCAACAATAAAAAAAACAACCAAAGAATGATAGCTAAGAAACTCTTATCCTAAAGCCATAAAATGCAGAGGTGGAGTGGCCCATCCAAGAATGTTAAAAAATGGTCCACCACTTTGGACTAATTTTAATTGAGTGGAATGTAACTTAATTCAAGAATGTTAAAAAATGGTCCACCACTATAGACTAATTTTAATTGAGTGGAATGTAACTTAATTGTTTAGCGTTATGACTTTAGTATATGCCATTATGCCATATAAAAAAAACACCCCTTAAATGATAGTACTCCAAAGCACTCTTTTTACATACTTTCCTATATATCTATTGGATATATAAACAACCCTCCAAAGCACTCTTTTCACATACTTTCCTATATATCTATTAGATATATAAAGAACCCTGTGATATACCACTTTGAGTGTTGAAATTGCTTATTTCATTTCACATTTCTATATTTTTCTTAGTTAAAGAAAGATATATGAAAACATAAACAAGTGTTGTGTGGCAGCGTAGTCCCTGCCAAGTAGCTTATAAGGTTAATTTTGGAAAATGGGGAGAGTGGAGTAATATTGTTAAAAAAAACGTGTATGGCGAGTTGTGAGTAAGCAAAGCAGTGCAAATCTCTTTCGAACATGTGTGTTGAGTTGTCACTAGTAAAAGCATAATCCATGTGAATTGTAGATGGTAGAAGTTTTGGGTGCAAGATCTATAATAGCGCCAACCCGGAGATCGACTGCTATAGAGTTGACTAACTATGGAATTTTAGATCACCGAAGTTTTGGGTGCAAGATGTATATTACGTAAAAGGGGGAAGGAAAGTTCGGTTACGGCAACTCGACAACCCCATATATTTGAATGCCTTTTTTGCTTATTAATGCCAATGAGCGAACCTGTATGCTAAGTTGTCGATAGTAAAAGCATAACGAATGTGCATTGGGAAGGGCGGAAATGTAGTGGGGATTGAAGAGAGTGATAAATGGTTTGAAAGTTTTGTGAACCGGGGTCGAATTGTAAATGACAGAAGTGTTTGGTGCAAAATGTATATCACGGACGTGTTGTGTGCAACATGTATACCACAGAATAGGGGGCATAAGAATTTGATAGCGCTAAGTCGCGACGAATTGTAGAGTACGGAAGTTTTGGGTGCAAGATGTATATGGCGCACTTGTAGATGACATAAGTTTTGGGTGCAATATTTATAATAGCACCAACCCGGGGGTCGGTCGGACTCTCGTAAATTGTTGTTGAATGTGTTTTTTGCTTATAAATGCCAATAAGCGAACCGACATGTATATCACAGAACATGGGGCATAAAAATTTGATAGCGGTAAGTCACGACCCCGCGGAGAGATAATTGGCTAAGTGTTGAAAGGAACTGCGGTCGGTGAAGCTCATGATGTGACGATATAGGACCAATCGACGAGTTCGCAAAAAGTCGGGTTCAAGTTTAAATATATTTATTTAAATTGTATTCATATTAATGTATCTTAATAGATCATTTGTGGTCCAAATGTAAACCATGTTCCAATATGTGGACAAATTGTAGACCATGGAATTTTTGGGTGCAAGATGTATATGGCGGAATTGTAGATGACGCGAGTTTTGGGTGAAAGATTTATAATAGTGCCAACTCGGGGGTCGGGCGGGCTCCTGTAAATCGTTGTTGAATACGTTTTTTGCTTGTTAATGCCAATAAGCAAACCTGTGCACTAAGTTGTCACCAACAAAAGCATAATGAATTTGAATTGAGGATGGCAGGAATTCCCTCTTCGTGTTACACATTTTGCACTGAAATGTTTCGATATATACAATTTGACAGTCGGGGCCTTACGTCTCCTCGGGAACCCTTGTCACCCTATTTTGAAGCCTGTCTGACCGCTTTCCACTATTGACCATTTCTTGACATCTCTTTCGTCAATCGTCGAGTTCACGGGTTCAAGAAATTTCCAATTTCTAGTTGTTGTTTTCTATTTCCACTACCTTCAGGCTTCTTTCCAAGTATATGCAATATGTATACAACTTCGCCAGAAACATACAGAAAAGATCTTGCTAGGAAATGGAATATCTATTGCAGATTTGAATATATTGAACCTTCTTTTCCATCTTCTATACTCAACCAAATTCCCGTTTCTTTTTCCCCTTTACTCTCTCTTTCTCGTTACTTAGTCGTTTTTCCGAAAATTTCCCAATGTATGCGTTGGTTGATGCACAAGTTCACATTTGAGCTCATGCTTTTATATCGTGACTCCGACCGACCACTAGCCATTCGATGCCTAGCCACTTTTCAGATCGTGGATTCCCGGGTAGGCGGGCTCTATAATCAGGGTCGAATTGTAAATGACGGAAGTATTTGGTGAAAAATGTATATCATAGAAGTGTTGTGTGCAACATGCATATCACAGAAAAAGGGGCATAAGAAATCGATAGCGCTAAGTCGCGACGAATTGTAGAGTACGAAAGTTTTTGGGTGCAAGATGTATATTGCGCACTTGTAGATGACGAAAGTTTTGGGTGCAAGATTTATAATAGCGCCAACCCGGGGGTCGGTCAGACTCCCATAAATAGTTGTTGAATACATATATCACGGAACAGAGGGCATAAAAATTCGATAGCGCTAAGTCGCAACCCCACAAAGAGATAATTGGCTAAGTGTTGAAAGAAACTGCAGTTGGTCGAGCTCATGATGTGACGATATACGACCAATCCATGAGTTCGAAAAAAGTCAGGTTCAAGTTTAAATATATTTATTTAAATTGTATTTATATTAATGTATCTTAATAGATTATTTGTGGTCCAAATGCAAACCATGTTCCAATATGTGGATGAATTGTAGACCACAGAAGTTTTGGGTGCAAGTTGTATATGGCAGAACTATAGATGACACAACTTTTGGGTGCAAGATTTATAATAGCGCCAACCTGGGGGTTGGTCAAGCTCCCGTAAATCGTTGTTGAATACATTTTTTGCTTGTTAATGCCAATAAGCGAACCTGTGCACTGAGTTGTCACTAGTAAAAGAAAAATGAATTTGAATTGAGGATGACAGGAATGCCCTCTTCGTGTTACACATTTTGCACTGAAATGTTTCGATATATACAATTTGACAGTCGGGGCCTTACATCTCCTCGGGAACCCTTGCCACCCTATTTTGAAGCCCATCCGACCGCTTTCCATAGTTTACCATTTCTTGACATCTCTTTCGCGGATCGTCGAGTACGTGGGTTCAGGAAATTCCCAATTTCTAATTTACTGTCGCACTTCCACATCATAGCATCTTCCATGATACACAGTTTGCATACGAAAGTTCCAAGACCTGCAATTTGACCTTCGGGTCCTCACGTCTCCTAGGGAACTATTGTGACCCCATTTTGAAGCACATGCGTCCACTTTCAATAGTTCGTCATTTCTTGGAATCTCTTTTGTGCCTCCAATTCCATACTTACCCGACTTCTTCGCTTGTGGATTCCCGGACAGGCGGAGTGCACTTCCATTGTTCCTTGATCTATAAACAACCCCCTCCTTCCGCGATATACAAATTGAATTCTAGACTACTACATCAACCCCTCTTCCATGTTACACAGTTTGCACTCAAAAGCTATGATCAATACAATTTGACCATCGGGGCCTCACGTCTCCTCGAGAACCCTTGTCAGCCAATTTTGAAGCTTGTCCGACCGCTTTCCATGGGTATTTCTTGCAATCTCTTTCGCGGATCGTTGGGTTGGCGGGTTCATACAATTTCCAATTCCTAGTCGTTGTTTTTTGTGCCTGCCACCTTCACACTTATTTCCAAGTATATGAAAAAAGTATATAACTTCTCCAGAAACATGCAGAAAAGATCTTGCGAGCAAATGGGATATCTATCACATAAGTGAATATATTAACCCTTATTTTCCATCTTCTATACTTTATCTTTTATCACAGAATTGTTGGGTGCAAAATGTATATCACGGAAGTGTTGGGTGCAAGATGTATATCACGAAACACGCGGGATAAGAATGCGATAGCGCTAAGTTGGGACGTCGCAGTGAGATATTTGGCCAAGAAGGGACGGTCGTCGATCGAGTTCCTGATGTGAAGATATAGATGGAAATGAGGATTTGACGGTCTGCTAACCGATCAACCCTCGAGCAATCCAGGAGCCCGAGAAAGTCAGGCTCAAGTTTAAAGGGATTTTGTTTATGTTTATTTAAAATGTATCCATATTAATGTATCTTAATAGATTATTTGTGGTCCAAATGTAAACCATGTTCGAATTTGAATGGTGTTTTGGGCTCGAAATTTTTGCTCAAAGCTACAAGGAATAGAGAAAAAAAATATGACTTTACATTTTGTATATCGAAGAATATTCTGAAATATAGGAAGCTGGAATATATGCACAATATAGAACAGGAACATGTACAGGGAAATGAGTTAATTTTACGAAGAAATACAAATTTCAAATAGCAACGCCAAGCATTGAATATCAGCATAGAACAACCTCAAATATTTATATTCAGATAAACTGGGTCACAAAATACATTTGAGAATATTTCCCAAAAAAAAATTCCTTCGAATTTGTAAAAAAATCTATAGTTCAGTACATATTCTGTGAAAAAAAAATGTATTTGCCAGAATGACTCGGATTCGGACTGTCACGGACTACAAAGCAAAGATGTACAAGAATGAAGTTTGTAGAAAGAAGAAAGTCGACGATGGAAAATAACTAAACCTGGCAAGAAGAAAGAGAAATTGTCAAATCTAGGTTAAAGCTTTGTTAGAGTAAGTGGATGAAGATAGAAGAATGTAATCAGTATCAACTTACTATGATGGTGTCCCATGCCTTGTAATTTTCTCATTGATGTCCTTTTATGGCTTTCCACGGCTTTGAACTTCATTGGTAATCTTGTTGACAACCTTTTTCAACCATTCTTCAATGTAGCTCTTCATGGGTGCCACGTTCATTTCATGTCGGATTTTTATATTGAAGAATTCACTTTGCAAGTCCCTTAGATCAATAGACAAGTTGTGCAATGCTTCTTGAATATCTTGGTTTGTAATCACATAACCGACTAGACAAGTTTTCACGTCATCTTCACCATATTCAAGAATGCCATAGAAATTTTCAAATGGCGGTCTTTTATAGATATGAACTTCATCACCAAATGCTTGCTTGGTTAAAAACAACGAGTTGAATATCAATTTCGGGTCCTGGACTTCATTGGTGTTGGCGGCTAGATCTATCTCAGTTATCTTATTGAATAGTTTGTCTCTTCTAGATATGGTCTGGCTACATTCTTGAACGATACCATTTAGGTTCTTTACCTTTTCTTTCCAGCATGCATTTAGTTGGTCTATTTGATACATGGAAGTGAGATCATCTTGTCTTCTTCTGAATTCCGTCATACCGGTAACTTTAACACCAAATGGTAAAATTTCATCGAGGTAAAAACCTTGCTCGTTCTTGAGATCTGCTTGCACATACTCATGAAAAGCATGCGCTCTTGTTCCAAAAGAGACCATATTCTTTGACATCTCCCAAGCTTCTGTTATTAATTCCATTCTTTTGTTTATATTCTTTTCCACATAGCCTCGAGACAATGTGAAAAGGCTTGTTGATCCTTTTAACTTTGGCACAGGTGTGGTGGACCCGACCATTGCCAAAGGAGTAGAAAATAGTGGAATAGGCATTAGAGTTGCCTCCAATTCTTTGATTCACTTCTTTAACATGAGGTTTTTTGTTTCAAGGGCGCTAATAGAGTTGTCTAGAGCATATCCAATTGCTGACTGCATCTTGGATATCTAGGAAGGGAACATGTTGCGTAGGCAGATCTCTGAATGAAATTTCCCTTTCTTATTCTTTACATCTATGTTTTCAATAATCAATTTTTTTTATTCGCTGGCAAATACAACACTCTGAAATGCAAAAGACTCTTCTTCGTCCAATGTATCTATACCAATTATTTCCATCCCAGGATTGTGCGGAGCAGTGCTCTCTAGGTGGTCGTCATCAGGGAACATTTTTTCAATGTCAATTTCTAGTTCCATATCTTCGAGGGAGAGATCGTAGATATCAATTTCTCCCCTCGGTCCCTCCTAATCTTGGACTATTTTTTTTTCGTTTTTTTCCCGTGGGAAGTTTGTGACAACTTTCAGTTTTTCCGGAGGGAGGGTTCTTATCTCCTCCTCCGCCTGAAGAACTGTGTGTGACTTTGTTACTTGGGTAGGTCGTTGGAGTACTGCTACAAGATGTTGTGGTCTTGGGTGTGGTGGTCGGGAATTGGGAACTTTTTTCACCCGGGCCTTTTCGATTATGCTTGTGCGAATCATTGGTAATGGTACAGAGTTCATTCAGGATAGTGTCAGTGAAAGAACTATTGAAGTGGTTCTTGACCATGAAATCCTAGACTTTCCAAGGCAAAGAGATGAATTTTCCTTTCTTTTTTTCATGGAAAAAATGCAACAAATAGATGTACTCCCTTGTTATTCCAACAAAAAACATTGTACCAGATATGTGACATGGAAGGAAGCAAGGATTTTGTTTATACCCAAAAATCCTTATAACATTATAGTTATCCATTTCTTCTAGTGTGCCCTTCCTATCCAGGAAGATTTTCGGTTGGCCAGACAACCGAGGAAAATACTTTCCAAATATCAATGCTTTAAAATCTGAAAAAAAATCATTAAAGACCTTATAAAAATGTTGGCATGCGTCGTATCTCCATAATTTCTGGCACGATAATGTTACTAGGTCAAATTCAAAGTTCAACTTCTTACACATAGATAGTCGAGTAAATGGATAGCGATTCAGCACGGCGAAAATTAAATAAGATGGAATAAAGAATTTCTTCTGCCTCCTGTACTGCAATAACTGGGAAGAGATTTGAATGGAAATCAACTTGCGGCAATGGAAGATGGATTGTTCCTTGACCGTAAAATATAAAATATACAGAATCATCCGAGAGATGTCTGCTGCACTTTCTTGTCTCGTTGTCCTCGTGAAAAGCCATGCAATTTGCCGAAAAGGGTTTTTACATGCACTAGCATGTAATATGGCCATGTCTTGGGGAGCGGGTGTTGGGTCTTGTAAGAACTTCGGCAAGAGGTCCAATTCATTACCATGCTTCTTTAAGAACTGTTTGCAATTCTCGCTCTTGAAAGTAGGCGTTGGGTCGGGAAGTGTTAACATCTTTCGAAATACTTGAGGCGATAGGGATATTTGGAAATTGTTGCCCATATGGACAATCCGCTAGTTCGGAATAAGTTCTCAGTGCAGCACGTGACCAAGTCCTTAAAGTAACAAAAATCGGGGATACAATCTATCATTGCAATTTCACATGTCGAGATAACTTTCATCCAGGTAGAAGTGGACAAGTAGTAGTCATAATTTATGGACCACTGAAAACAATGGTCCCCGTGCCCAAAAATATTCATGGTATCTCCACATAAATGTTGTCGAGTTGCAACCATAAGGTGATGAGAACCTTCCTTTACTCCCCATTGTATTTAGAATGGATGTTGCAACATCATAATATAATCTCCGGTAAATCTTGGTTCAATGTGTTTTAATGGGAGATGTCCTCGACCTTTTCGCCTTTTAATGCCAATATTTTCAAAGCTAATAAAAGCATCATCAATTTGCATTGGGAAAGTGTGTGAAGATGGCAGGGAAATCGAGAAACTATTGAAAAGTGGGGAAAACATTGACAACTATGTAATATACTTGGATCTTGACAAAAGCAGGTTCAAGTTATAAGATAATTTGTTTATATTTACTTAAACAATTTCATATTATTTTATTTTATTACTATTCTTTGTGGCCCAAATGCAAACTATGTTCAAATTGGAAGGGTGGAGCAACATTTTCATATGCAAGCATACTCTCAAATATGTGAACCTGTAGTATATGCACAATACTAAAGAGGGGCATCATGTGAACACCTTTGTAGATGACAGTGGGCCAGCACAATATTGCATTCTTACTATGATGACGCCTTAAAAAAAAAAAAAACCAACATTTTTTTGCGAATTCAAGATTGACAGAAAGAAACTAATCAAATTCCATAATATTCTCCCATAAATGCATTTTAATGGGAGATTACCTCAAGCTTTCCGCTTATTAATGTCAATCTTTTCAAACATCTGTGGTGAGCTATCACTAGTAAAATCATAATTAATGTGCATTGGGAAGGGATGAACGTGGCGCGGATGGAGGAGAACTAAAGATGCTTTGGTACTTTTTTGAACCCGGGAGTCTGTGGTGGAATTGTAGATCACCCAAGTTTTGGATGCAAGATGTATACTCAGAACACAGGGAATGAGAGTTCGATAACGTGTACACGGGAACCCGCGGCCATAAAATTGGCTAAGGAAACAAAAGCGGTCAGTCGGACTCATGATGTCAAGATATAGATGGATATACAATTTGTGAGTTCAATAAAGAGTGAGGCTTGCGAGTTCGAGGAGTCCAGGGTCGAATTGTAGATAACCAGAGTTTTGGGTGCAAGATGTATATCCGATCACGGGGCATGGGAGTTAGATAATGCATTGGGGGGAACCCACGACCATAAAATTGGCTAAGTGTGGAAACTAACTGGGAAAAATATCAACAGATGCTGGGAAAAATAAGTCGCAAGCTTCGAGTTCGGGGTCGAATTGTAGATCATCGACATTTCGGGCGCAAGATGTATACTACAAACATGGGGCATGAGAGTTCGATGGCACCTACACAGGAACCCGCGGCCATAAAATTCACCAAATATGAAAACGAACGGCAGTCGGTCAGACTCGTGATGTAAAGATATAGATGGACATGGAATATGTCACTCCGTCATCTTGGGAACCCACGAGCATAGACATGGGACTAACTATAGAATAAAAAATGGATAATAGAGGGGAAGAAAAAAAGGGACAACAGATAAGTATAGAAGAGGAAAAAGAAAGGGAGGAAAGAACTGTATGTCTCACAGTACAGAGAATACAATGGACATGAAAGCAAGCTGCTATGTAGGAACACATGAAAAAAAAGATAGAGTACAAATTTATTTATTTCAAGATAGCAGCACAGAAAATAGAATTGACATGAAGACAAGTTAATGTATAGGAAGATATGGAGTATCCAAGGAGGAAAAAAAAAACAAAGCTGCAAACCAGTTCAACAAATACAGACAGAGTAAAAGAAAAACTATTGGATATGGAACACAAGTAAAAATATGCACCTTTGCATGGATTCTTCTACATTTCTGGTTGAGAGTTCTTTGTCGTGTCCAGTTTTCATGTTTGCTTCTCTGGAAAAAAGTACAAAAACAAAATGGACATGTGTTATAGCAAGATTTGCCTCACCTTATGCAATCTTGCACATAGGGCCTTATTCCATTTCCATATGCAGACTTATCTTCCCTATTGAAAGAATCCAGAGACAAAAATACAAATGTTTCCACTTGTACACATCTTGCATACTATACAACAAGTATATACAGCAAGCGTATACGCAGGTTGCTCCACTACAACCCACGTACATCAGAATTTGTGACAGAAAATGAAATTAAATGTCGGGTTGCCATGTCACGATAGGAGATCTCTTATCCTTGGCCTTCCATATACTGGAAATGTTCTGACTCAGCCCTTCAGTTCCATTCTAAAGGCTAGAAAGAAGCCAATTCCGAGCTACGGAAAAAAAGAAGAGAGAATTCAACTTTGAGAGAGGAATTATTTACTTCACATTGAGTCTGCATCCCTTTGTCCTTTAAGTTTGAACACAGTGTCCAGCCCCCGAGCTCTTCCCTTATTGTTGGAGAACCTCATTGTATCCTTTCTATGAGCTTGCCTTTGGTGGAGGATTGAGGTGGTGGAGTCCCAGCTGGAAGGAACTTGTTTTCTCGGTTCCAAACCGTGTTGACACGGAAGTCTGTAATATTTTCACTTATGTTGATTATTTATTAATAGAAATACTCATTTCTCGTCCAATTAATATCTTGCAAATATATGAATTATTATCCATGGGCGTATTTGTTATGTATATTGATGGATTATGCTATCTGATGTGCTAACCTTTTATATTTCCACCATATGCTTGTTTTGCTTGTTTTTTGAGAACTTGTTGCAGGTATATAGCTTTGGGTCAAAGTGCTCAACAGTGGACATCATCGAACATCGGGACGAGGTAGGCCTCTTTCTTATCTCATTTGCACATTGGTTTATATAGCATGTTTCTGGGATAGAGTTGATTTTTGCAGTCGTTTCCGTCTGTTGTGGTTCACCCTAGCCATAGAGAGATTTTCCTCGTAACAACATGAACATAAGTTGACATGTAAAGAAAAAAACAAGGAATATGTATATAGAGTAAATAAAATAGAAATATAGTATAATATAGATGTGACACGGTGCGCGGGTTGGCAGACTCACAGGTTCACATTTATAGTCATGCCTATGTATCACAAGTCCGATCGACCACAACATGAGATTTAGTAATTTATAGAATATTATAACATTTGACCAAGATTTATAGTAATTTATATAATGCTATAATTTATCACGAGTTTGACCGACCACTTCCTCATTCCATGTTTGTGTACAAATATAATAAATTACATTAGTGAATAATTTTTGCAAATATTTTTTTGTCTCCACTTGTCAAACAAATGAAATAGCTAATTTCTTAAAACTATATTGGAGAACTTGCACAACGTATGAAGATCATAGTTTTTTGTAACCATACCTCTTAGTCTCAGGCATACGTGTTGTATTTGTTGTGGCACATTGCACTTCAACTTTTTCAAACCTGGCACACAAGGCTCCAACCCTATGCCCAATTACTGTGTTCTTGTTTCAATGTAGCAATACAGAGAATACAATGGACACGAAAACAAGTTGTTACGTAGGAACACATGAAAAAAAAGATGGAGTAAAAAATTATTTGATTCAAGATAACAGCACAAAAAATAGAATTGACATGAAGACAAGTTAATGTACAGGAAGATATGGAGTATCCAAGGAGAAAAAAAAACAGAGCTGCAAACCAGTGCAACAAATATAGACAGACTAAATGAAAAACTATTGGATATGGAACACGGGTAGAAATATGCACATTTTCATGGATTCTTCTACATTTCTGGTTAGGAGTTCTTTGCGGTGTCTAGTTTTCCTATTTGTTTCTATGAAAAAAAAGCACAAAACAAAACGGACATGAACATAAGTTGACATGTAAAGAAAAAAACAAGTACTATGTACTTAGACTAAATAAAATAGAATAAAAAGAATAGAGTAACATATAGTGTTAGAAGAATGTACCTTTTTTTTTGTTCATCCAAGTTTGTGTGTATATATATATTTTTTTTGGTAAAAAAAATTTGTAACCAAAATCAATTACAAACCAGAGAAAACTAGGAAGTTGGATATCTTGATTTTCTACAACAAGATAGACATATATGCTTTAAAGCATAGAAATATGATTCTGCAGTATGTTTGATGTATATTTAATAATTCAAGTGCAATACCAACTATATGGTGATCAGACCAATATGTGTACAAACCAGGGAAAACTAAGAAGTTGGATAATTTGGTTTTCCGCAACAAGCTAGACAAATATGCTTTGAAACATAGAAATATGACTTTGCAATATGTTTGATGTATATCTCATAATTCAAGTGCAATACCAATTGTATCGTGATCATACCAGTATGTGTCTAAGATAAAGATGTTGTATTGAGAAATGGGCACATTCGACGATACATGGTCAATAAGCGCATTTTTTACATGGCTTGTTTTGTTCAAAAGAAAGCGAAGACTGTATTTGCACATGTAGTATTCCAATTCTTTTGTTCTGGCATTATTTTGTAGCATGTAAATATTGAAGTCTCCTACAATCACAATGGTTTCTTTCAGATGCAAATGGTCTAATGCATTGGAAAAAACATTTAGTATGTTGGAGAATGTTGCATGGGGAGCAACATACAGATTCAGTATTGCAATTTTTGTTCCATGGAAAAATACTTTTGCAAGCACCATCTCAACATTCTTTTCTTCGAAATGTATATGCTCCAAAATTGTTACATGTGTTTTCACCAATATCATCACCCCATGTGTAATGTAACTTGATATGAAATTGTGATTTGGAAATTGTTTGTTTTGCATGCATAATGCCATGTATGTTTCCTGCAAGCACAGAATATCGGATTGCATTGTGTCATAGTGATTGAGTATATCATCCATGTGTGCATGTAAGTTGCGTGTGTTAAGCAAGAGAATTGATACAAATGAGTTTTTTTGTGTGGATTGGTAATCATACTGCAGATGCCATTTTGTGGTAGTCCTGAGGCGTTGCATTTCAATATCAACTTTTTGTTTGACTTTGAAATTATCTTTTGTAAGAGGACTTAGTAAATACAAGGAGTCTATGCTTCTGACACGGGACAGTGCTGTGTATAAAAGTCCATGTATTTGAATTACAACAGGCTAAAATGCAACACTATCAAGTGTTAGTCCTTGAGATCTGTGGATTGTATGTGCACATGCAAGTTTAATTGGAAATTGTTTTTGAATCTTCAGTCGACCTGTCCTTGTTGATGTCGATATTGGCTTTGATATTCGCAAGATAGGTGTCCAATCGCTTGCAGTGTTTGAATTATATAGATAAGCCAACTTGTTTGCTTATCGGTTGCCTATATGCAATTCATGGAACTTAATCCAGAGGACATCAAGTTTTTATATTTTGGTATAGCCTTTGAGTATTCCATATGCACCATTGACCAAGCCATCCTGTGAATCATAGTTGCAGGCATATATTTCAACCAACATGTCTAATTTCAGGACTAGCTGCAAAGGTAAAGTGGTTGTATGTTCATGACGTGGCACATTTCCATGGTTGTCTTCTTCCAGGTCAATTGATTGATGATGATATCATTGCCAGGCATGAGCGATAGCATGTACCTATTATGCATTGAAACATCCCTATTTGTGTAGAACAGGTAAGGGAAGGTTGGGTTTGTTGGTGCAGGTCGCAAGCACCTCGAATTGATATATGTTAAGTCATCATGTGTTTGGTTGTTTGTCCGCATTCTACTCAGAATTGCAATAAATGTTTCATCTGTCTGACGCATTGTAGTATGCAATTCAAAGCATTTAATATTGTCCCTCCAGAAGTCATGTGTCACTGTTTGCATGTTAATCGTAGGTTGTTCAAATATCAAAGAATCTTGGATGGGTTGTGCCTGGTAAAGATCCCCACAGAATATCATGTCAATGTTTCTAAAGTATTTTGTGTGCACATGTTTTATGCTTCTTAGTCGATTGTCAATGGAATACAAGAAGCGAATTCCAATCAAAGATGCATCATCTATAAAGACAAGTTGCAGTTCATCATAAAGCTTAGACAAGGTATCTAACATTTTCTTGCTAAGTGGAAGAAACTGTGACTTGTTAAAAGGCATAAAAAATGCAGAGTGGATTGTTGTTCCACTTGCATTATATGTAGCTTTTCCCGTGTATGCAACTATTAGGCCCTTTGGTTTCATAGGATCAGAGGAATTGTTTGAATCATAGATTTGTATAAGCATTTGGAACAATGCCTTCGTTGTGAATGTCTTGCATGTTCCTGCTCCACATGTAAGGAACAAGTGCACAGGAGTGTGCATGCTCAAGCGTTTTTTAAGCGCAATGTCCTTTAGAATTGTTTGTTGTTCTCGATTCAACAAACATCTAATTTTGTGGTATTCATTATTTTCAATAAGGAAAGGATGTTTTGTGACTTGAAAACCAAGATTGATACGTTTTTCAATGCTGCATGCTCGAGGACGAGGAAAATCTTCTTGCAAGTCATAGGACTCACAGGGAGTTCTGGTTGTTTTTCGGTTTGTGAATGTCTCATCAAGATTGTCAGGGATTTCTAGTTCATTAACTGCACTTTCTATATCACCCCATGTTGGATTAACATTGTAAGTAAATCTAGCTTCATTGATTTGCACTATAGTCTCAGAGGCAACATACGCAGCTTCCCATGTAGGGAAGTTATGTTTTAATGTGTTTTCGTTTTCATCGAATAAAATGTATAACTATAGTTTTTCTCTACAATAGTTTTCATAGTCAGTATGTTTATTGTATTTCACAAACCGTATCACAGAGGGTTTTTTACTTTTTGATATGGGCGCACCATTTTTTTTGTAATGCGATACAAATTCTGCTAAGTAGATATGCTTAATAGGAGATGGACGCTGGAGGTAATAATCAATAATAGAGCGACACAGCACGTCTTTTGAATTGGCAGGCTCTTGTTCTAGCAAACACGGTGGTTTAAGCACAAATATGTGTTTCTCAAGTGGAGATGTGTTTATGAAGACACATTTTCTTGAACTACAATTGAGGGGCAGGGAAAATGCAATGTGGACTGCTTGTTGAACCTACATTTGTTGAAGATTAAGTAATGTATTGCCAAGCATACGTATCATTTGTATGGCATCAATATGATTTATTTCATGTTCTTTGTGTATTCTTCTGAATGCACTTGTCATAGATTTGTCAACCTTTGTCATATACGAGGTACAATATGATGTTGCAACATATGCATTGAGGACGTACTGTGCATCTGTATTTGCATTCCACATAACTGGCATTTCCTTGGAGAAACTATTGTTCCAGATATGGGAAAGTTTTCGTTTAAGGAAAATTGTTGGTTGTTTAAGCGTACATTGTATGGCTTGGATGTACTCATCTTCTGTCAGATTTAGTTCTGTCAAGAAGTCATCGAAGCTCATCAACTCATCAAACTCTCATTGTTCTAGAAATGCGAACAAGGATTTAGATTTCTCAACGACAACATTGTCCTCTAAACTAAGTGGCTCTATGATTCTTGTTGTTCTCATTGATGACACGGGGAAGTTGTATCTGCAATGCGAGTTTTTTTCGTTTTCTACAACTTTTTGTATGATAATGTCTATGAACTTTGGCAAGTTCTGGATCCAAATGATTTGTTTTGCATGTTATGTATTTTTCCACAAACTGCTTGATCTTTGAATTGTTGTCAACTCCATAGACCGGTGCACCCTCTATCCACAACAGTGTGTGGTCATGTTCATTCCCCCTATTCTGGAATTCAGTCACAAAAAAATAGTCTGATATTTTTCCAAAAAATGTTTCATCATGGCATATCAATTGTCTCAAAGAATTTATTCTATGTCTATAGTAGCGAGTACATGTCACTGGGTCTTTTCTTATGAGGTAGTCAATGCCATTATTTTCCAGTGTATCAATTTGTTTTTTACGTTTCTTGTTCCTATGTAAGTCAAATACTGCAGCCACCAATGGATCCCAGCAATGCTCTGCACTTGTAAATGTGATGAAAAATGTTGGCGAGCCCAATCGTCGGATCACTGCAAAAATTGTTTTCTTGTTTTCTTGCAAATAGTCAAGAGAGATGCGAATGTTTTTGAAATCTATGTATCCAATATCAGATTTCAAGATTTTTTCTAGGTTTACTTTGTACTTGACATCCTTGGCCAACAAATTTCTTCCTTGTAACTGACATTTTCTTGTTCGAACCCACATGCAAGACAACACGTGCTCTATTATTATGCGCATTGTTTTGAAAAACAAATTTGTTATGTGACAGGAGAAGTCACCGCTTGAATGTAGCAGCTCCCATCGAACTATTTTATGGTAACTGAATCATTCTGTAATGTCAGTGGGACGTGGATCTCCATAGAAGAGTTTTGGGAAGTTCATTTCCTCAGTGAATTTGTCCTTGAATATTCCAAGTGGATGTTGCCCCTCAGCAGGTGCAATTTCAACAATCTTGTCTTGCAAGTCATGAATGCACTGTGAATCAGTGAATCCATGCACCAATGTCTCAGCACATGTTTAATTCTCTGATTCATCACTTGTATCAAATTCACTAGCAGTTTCGAGAGTCTATGCAGAGCTTCCATCCTCTTCTTCAAGAACATTGTTCCAGTTCTCATTTATACAAATGTTTTGTGCTTTGTACAGGGCCCTGGAACACAATTCTTTGAATGCTTTCATAACAACATACACACGCACTTTACCTGTCTGATATGCATTTTTGTATTGCAAGCGTCTTTTGAGAGCCACATCAATTGTCATTGTATCACTAATGAATTATGGAAAGGCTTTTTTCACAACATCTAGTTGGACAGACACATTAATAATTGATCATGTTAAGCCCATCTGGGGTCGTTTATAGCCCCAGGGTTTGATTTGTGCAAATGCAATTCACAGAGACACAAGTCTCTCTTCAAGTTCTGTAAGTGCACTTACATCTGGTAGTGGTGTATTACATCTTATTTGGTCATGCGTTGCAAACTGTGGCAGTTTTCCTGTAAAGTTCCCAAGCCAATTTGCCAGGAACATCACTTTTTGCATGAATATTAAACTGTTTCTGGTTGTGGCATTTCATCAAACACTTTGTTGGTTATGGTATTTTAGGTTTTGCTACGGTTTATGCTGATGAATTTAATGTGTGTTTGCACAATAATCAACATAAACATAGCAATGGACATACCTCAACCAGATGCATGATGAACAACACAAGTGATAACTCAAATATCTCAGATATGTTATTATTCATAAATAGAAAGAAGTTGTGATACAATGGATCTACAGATATGGTACAATATAGCTAGGAGAGCATAACAAAATGAGGATGATCTTCAATCAATATCAAGAAGAAAAGATACATGCCTCCAAGGCCACCTGGCTACAATAGATGTATACATGATGAGATATGGGTCGTATGAAGTATCAAACCCCACAACTGGATAAGTCACGCCCTGCTGGAGACTGAATACCCTCAACAATTTGGCCCTGCTTCTAAAGGACTCCAAACACTCCGAAGAAGATGCCCAATTGTAGATCGACCCAATACAAAACCCTTGGTGAAATCTCAGGTTGATCGGTGAAGAGATGACCCACCAAATGAACAATCCTCTATTGGATTTACGCCCCACTAGATGATTGAAACCCTAGATAATTCGACCCTCCTCCTACTTGGCATCAATGGCAAGCAAAACACTCTAGAAACATAGATCTGATATCTAGAAACAAGATATGATAGGTACCTAGCTGAATAATGAAGCTTGGAACCCTCTCATGAGCAGATTCACTTCACAATTGCACCCTCCTCTTGGGGAAATAATCCCACTCTCAATGAAAATCAAATCTCCAACAAAATCCCTTCAGGAGAACCCAAGAATGGCGCTATGATCTCTCCAAAGAAAACCCAATAGCCAAAATCTCCAAAATCCCTTCTCCTTGGCTAGATCGAACTGATCTAGCTCCACAAATGTGCCCCCTTTGCTGGAAACCCTCAAGGGTGCGCCCTCTCTCTCTATGTACCTGTGGCTGATGTAGAACTCCCCTAAAGATGAGTAGATCTGATGTAGAATGGCGAGGGAGGAATATTTCACCTCCATGACCAAGCTTGGATCAGGTTGGGTGGGATCTTTCACCACCAAGCTGATCTCTAGGGTTTGTTAAGTCAAAACCCTCAAAATCCCCAAGGCATGGGCTCACTAGCTAGAAGCCAGATATCAAAACTGATAATCAACATCATTGAGAGAATAGAGGCCCTTGCCTCTCTTTTATCCTTCAGGCTCACCTTGTCCCTCCAAAGTGACTTTTACTTTATTAATTATTAATTAATTAATTAATTAAATCACTTTAATTATTTAATTAACTATTTTACCTCTGAAAAGCACCTTATCTCTCCTTGTGGCTTCCCTGGCCACTGCAAGTCACTTTTCCTCATCCTATCCTGTAGTGTTGTTCCTCCTTATTCCAATGAGCTATTACACTAAGAATTTCCTCCAAGCATTATGCCCAATATGATCTCCTTAGTGCATTTAATTAACCTATAGCCCAAAATAACTAAAAATCATGGAAATTGTCAGAATGCGATGGAACCAAAGTCGAGCTATGAGGAATGGATCATAATGATGAGATAAGATTAGCGATGCAAGCTAGACCCCAAAATATCCCTCAATATCTCTTGTACTTGCGATAACCTCCATCTGGCTACTCTGGTCATCATAACACTCTGTAATACCATGATGTCCCAAAGTGGGGACATTGCAGTCCTCCCTGCTAGCATATTTCTTGTCCTCAAGCAATAACTGAATCAATCCAAATATAATGTCGGGGTCCCATGTCCACCTGTGGGACATACAATAGACTCCATCCAAAGATGAACTATCATACACTCCACCCCCTGGGTCCCATATCAGGACGTGAACTGCAATACCCTCTGAAGCATAATCCTGAACTATATCAACACTGTGAATCTCCTGCACATGACACATGGCCTCATCCCGGAATGAGTCCATCCTCCAAGTCCATACCAATACCAACACAGTCTCCATCAACTGCCCATGCTGCTGCCATAGTGAGGTGTTGCAAGACCTCCATGAGACACCCTCAAATGATGTGCTCTCCTCAACACTTAAGCTCACTGGAAAGTCAAAATAACTTTCCTCTGCAAAGGGTCTACTCGCCTCTATCAGTCAGTGAAATGCTAAACCCTGCAATCCCTAGGTCCCATACTAGTCTCTGCCAAAGATCACCATGTTGGCATTGTACTACTCTGACCATGACTGTCTGCTCCTTGTATACATACTAGATCTCCCACTCCTGGATCCTCATGTTGGAGTATACCTGTGGCAACTGGACTTGATGTCCAGAAGTTGTATCTGTAAAAGAATCTCCGTGGAAGTAGAGCCTGCCCAACCATCTCTATGCTCGATCATGATGATCAAGAGGGATAAATTGCCTCGCTCCATAGGGAAAGTCCCTACAGTCCCACTCAAAACCAACCCAAAGTGGAGTATGTGGATCTCTAGCGCAACCTGGGTCATCATAAAGTGAAACGACCTACTAAAAAAATGAACTCCCGAATCCCATGGCAAACTTGGAAGTTTATTACTTCCAATCCCTGCTAACTGCTCATGTGTTATACTGATCACTGTCGGAAGCCCTCCGTGCTCATCCTCCTGAGGATTTGTAGTTGTGTCATCCTCTGAGTTGTCTGTTATCCCCTAGCCTATGATGCTCGTCATCATGCACAAGGTCTCAACTGCCTGCCTATGACGATCCACCCCTATCCTACTATATGACGTAAAAGCACTCAGGTCAGGTGGTCTCGGCCTAACCACTCTGCATGTCCTCTGCCACTATTTGTCTCTCCTCGTGCTATTGTCTATGATAAAAGTGTTAGGAAAGGCTAACAGAAACATCTGTAGATGACTGTAGGACTGGAAGATATCACATGCTTTGGTCAATCCCAATGATTCGACCAGAAGCTCGTCCATCGGTACCCATGATAAATACTCTCATGTAGTCATCACTGAACCCCAACCATCCGGTACAACCGAGAGTAACTCCTCCAACTGTTGGTCAACACTCCCCCTCTCTCATCTCTGGTGCAACTGTTGATACTATGAATATGATCTCTCATAACTACATGCTGCTGCAAAGGAGAGGCATCTACATGCTCCCCTAAGTGTGTCTCCTCCCTGCAAGCCAATACACCCCTTTAAATCCCACCGTACATCTCGACATGTCTCTGTGAGCTATCACTCACCACTGTATGCTCCTGCATACTCATGTCATCTCCCGTATACTCATGTTGCATCGTAGATCCTAGGTGTACTACTGGATCAACCTCTACATGAAGGTCAACCGCTCTCGTAACACAAATGGAAGTGTCCTCAAAACTGTCCCTGGCTCTGGAGTCCCCATGCATATGTGAGTGCTCTATTGTTTCAAAGATCCTCGTGGAGGGTAGCTCCCACGCCTCCAGATCATAACACTCCATACTCATCAGTGATCCTGGGTACTCCTCATGCTCCTCCATCAATTGGTGCTCCTCTGCCAAGCCATCGACATCCCCTAACAATGTGATTGCAGGATATACATGACTCTCCACTAAGATAGATGTAATGGATCTATGCCTAATCTCCTCAAGAAGCTCCTCTGATCGGGCCTCTGATTCTTGAAGGGCCACTTGCTTGCCTCTCAAGAATCCTCGGGTGCTCTCCAACTCATGAGTGAGTCTGTCCACCTCTGACTCCTGCTCCCTCAGGGCCTCGTGATACATCTCACCAATCCCCAATAGGTAGTCCCTGCCCATCAACAACTGTTGGTAGTTGGTCCTCATCACATACACTCTCTCCTTGAGAGTATGAAAGTCATCGATGGTGAATCCCCCATCTGAACTATCATGTGCCACTGATGCCCTCCAACAATAATCTTCCACCAATGCATGTGTGTCATCAATGCGCCTAGTGGCTTCCATGATCATGTCCTCACTGACTCTCAATTGTCTTGCCAAGTAGTGTGACTCCTAATCATAGTCATGCAGAGTTGCTACCTCATGCCCCTCACTGCTAGTGTCAACCCTGGAATCCCCAACAACACTCTCTGCAAAAGATAAGGCACTGAACTATCCACTGTGCTACTAGGTCCTCCTGTATGCCACTGTATACCATCACCAAATATTATCTCCCTATGAATCACACTATATCTTATATGAGCAGTTGTATCCTCCTGTCCACTCACCCTGCTACTATCATCTGTGCCTAGATCCCATAATGATGTGTCCAGACACATGCTATGGTCATCCTGACCAATAAGGAGTGCATCCTCGTCACTGCAGGCCGGTCTTGGAAGTAAGTGTCCCCTCAATCTGTCAGTCTCCATAACCTGCTTGACTAATGGAGTCTCCAAAAGAGGTGACTCAATCTCCTCATGCTGATATGTGTGTGTAAGGTCAACTGTTTGCACGTCATGTATCTCCTCCTGGATCTATGGATCCATATGTCTCTGGTGTGTATCCCTCATGTACGACTCCTCTATCATATCTGACATGCCACTGTTATCCTCATGTGTCGTGGCTATCATGGGTGTCTGGAAAGATGACAGATGTGTCACGATCATCATAGGGAACTCGTCATATCTAGGTGCTAACACATGTGAATCCTCACTAGTGTCACCACTATGCTGAAGTGTAAGGTCATCAACACTAAGTGATATGACTGTTGAAGTACAAGTGTTATCATCCTGTCCATCCAACTGTCCATCCAATATGCAAGGGTCACTATACTCCCCAAGCGTGCAAGAATCCCTAGCCTCCATGCAAGAGTCTTTGACATCATTGGACTGCTCCAAATAAGCATATATCTCTGCATCCTCACACACATCATCATCACTGTCATAGTGCACCTCAATAATGACTTCAATGTGTGTTTGCAACAATAATCAACATAAATATAGCAATGGACATACCTCAACCAGATGCGTGATGAACAACACAAGTGATAACTCAAATATCTCAGATCTGTTATTATTCATAAATTAGTAAGAAGCCCTGATACAACGAATCTACAGATATGGTACAATATAGCTAGGAGAGCATAACAAAATGAGGATGATCTTCAAACAAGATCAAGAAGAAAAGATACACGCCTCCAAGGCCACCTGGCTACAATAGATGAATACATGATGAGATCTGGGCCGTGTGAAGCGTCTAACCCCACAACTGGATAAGTCACGCCTTGTTGGAGACTGAATACCCTCAACAATTCGGCCCTGCTGCTAAAGGCCTCCAAACACTCCAAAGAAGATGCCCAACTGTATATCAACCCAATACAAAACCCTTGGTGAAATCTCAAGTTGATTGGTGAAGAGATGATCCACCAAATGAACAATCCTCTATTGGATTTACGCCCCACTGGATGACTAAAACCCTAGATAATTCGGCCCTTTTCCTACTTGGCATCAATGGAAAGCAAAACACTCTAGAAACATAGATTTGATATCTAGAAACAAGATAAGATAGGTACCTAGCTGAATAATGAAGCTTGGAACCCTTTCATGAGTAGATCCACTTCACAATTGCGCCCTCCTCTTAGGGAAATCATCCCACTCTCAATGCAAATCAAATCTCCAACAAAATCCCTCCAGAAGAACCCAAGAATGGCGCTATGACCTCTGCAAAGAAAACCCAATAGCTGAAATCTCCAAAATCCCTTCTCCTTGTGTTATTGGATAAATCGGTGAATGCAGACATAAACTAATCTCCCTAGATCCACCTGGATCTAGAACAAAACAAGACAGGACATGACGCTTTCCCTAGGTTGCTACCATTGAATTTATCACCAAAGAAGGAGTGTATGACATACCTTTATATATCGCTTCCCTATATCTCTGTTGTCCCTGCTTCGCTCCAGTGCTCTTGTGAGATCAGATCTGCAATGACACAAACCAACCAAAGCGAAAGCAACAATTGTAGATTCAACGAAAACCTAAACACGTGATCAAGGAGTCATGTAATAAAACACTAATGATTTTATGGGAAAGAAACATGCCACTGTATCATATTAAGTAAAAGTGGAAGATACAACCAAATTGCCTTGATGTTGCAAGTTCCCTTTCAATGGTCCTTTGTTCCAACACACACATACACTTTCTCTGAATTGCAAGAAGATAGTCCACAAAGCTTGATGGACAAATGGAGGCCTCAAGCATCAATTGTACCAGGATTCTTCATACAGTCTTCAGCCTATTCTTTGCTCAATCTTGCTTGACCTTGCTTAACCTTTTCCATGAGAAATCCATTATTATATAGGAGAAGATGAAGTGGTTACTAGGATGAGGATGATCCCACCAAATCAGAGAAGCCAGTAAGATCACAACCATACAGACGCCACCTCACATTCTATAAGATTCTCCTTCTAGAAACTTCGTGAAACTTCTTCCTTTTCTTAGCTTCAAGCACCGTCGCACCCTGCCTATATAGTAGCATGCAGAAATCCCGCAAGCCAGGCATAGAGTAGCCTGCAGAAATCAAGGATTTCTGCACTGTGTACCACTGTTAGCCTGCGACGTCATTCTAAAAATGTGCCTTGTAGGGGAAGAACTCAACCATTTTCCTCATGTGAAAGATTGTTTTGGAAGCCTGAACACATGCCTATGGGGTCATCATCAGAGTGACCAAAATAATGTGTAACACCTTGGCTAGATCGAACTGATCTAGCTCCACAAATGCGCCCCCCTTTGCTGGAAACCCTCAAGGGTGCGCCCTCTCTCTCTGTGTACCTGTGGCTGATGTAGAACTCCCCTGAAGTTGAGTAGATCTGATGTAGAATGGTGAGGGAGGAATATTTCACCTCCGTGACCAAGCTTGGATCAGGTTGGGTGGGATCTTTCATCACCGAGTTGATCTCTAGGGTTTGTTAAATCAAAAACCTCAAAACCCCCAAGGCACGAGCTCACTAGCTAGAAGCCAAATATCAAAACTGATAATCAATATCAATGAGAGAATAGAGGCCGTTGCCTCTCTTTTATCCTTCCTGCTCACCTTGTCCCTCCAAAGTGACTTTTACTTTATTAATTATTAATTAATTAATTAACTATTTTACCTCTAAAAAACACCTTATCTCTCCTTGTGGCTTCCCTGGCCACTGAAATTCACTTTTCCTCATCCTATTTTGTAGTGTTGTTCCTCCCAATTCCAATGAGCTATTACACTAAGAGGTTCCTCCAAGTATTATGCCCAATATGACCTCCTTAGTGCATTTAATTAACCTATAGCCCAAAATAACACAAAATCATGAAAATCGTCGAAATGCAATGAAACCAAAGCCGAGCTGTGTGGAATGGATCATAATGATGAGATAAGATGAACGATGCAAGTCGGACCCCAAAATATCCCTCAATAGATCCTGCAATCGCTATAACCTCCATCTGGCTACTCTGGTCATCATAACACTCTGTAATACCATGATGTCCCAAAGTGGGGACATTACATTTCCATTTTCAAGCGACCGTTTGCATGGAAGACAAATTTTTCCATTGGAAAATGTTTTATCATTTAGTGTCAAGCAGAGGTATTCTGCTTCCAAATCAGGCGTGAAAGATTTATTGTTTTTTGCGAAATTCAATTGATCCCAAATTACACATGCAATGAAAGGAGTGTCTTTGATTTGTTTCATGTAGGTATGTCTTGCATCTTTCTTCCGTAGGGAAGCATGGGTAGAAAGTGTTTGTTGGTTTTCATTCTTAGTGGTGCACGGTGTTGGTTCTAGCCCATGAAATGTGATTTTTTCCTTTCGGACAGTGCCATGACCATTGTGGGATATGTGACCGTACCTGTTTATGTTGTGTTGTGCACGGACATTTTTTTTTTATTGTGATATGTCAATTTCTCTCTAGAAGGAAGCGTAGTAATGATTTTTTTTCTCTCGCGTATGACCTTTTTCAAGTTGTGATAACTTAGTCTACGTTTCTTGTTCAAGGCCAGGATGACCTCATGGAAACTGGGATGAATTTCATTCTGATTAAATAGCATGCGACGCTTATGCAGGATCGATGTGGTTTGGCTGGCATTGACACTCGACTCTGAACCAACAGTATTTTTTATACTACAAATGTATTTTTTTCTCTCACGTATGACCTTTTTCAAGTTGTGATAACTTAGTCTACACTTTTTGTTTAAGCCCTGTATGGCCTTATCACAACTGGGACGAATTTCACGCATGACCTTTTTCAAGTTGTGATAAGTTAGTCTACGTTTTTTGTTTAAGCCCTGTATGGCCTCATCGCAAATGGGAGGAGTTTCAATCTCATTAAATAACATGCTACGCGTATGCAGATTCGATGTGGTTTGGGTGGCATGGACAGTGGATCCTCAACTAGTGATGTGTCCCATCAAATGTTGATAATGGATATGTGTCGTATCTGTTCTCAACGAGATGATGTCAATTTTTCGATCGTAATTTGAATCAATTAACCAGGAATGGACAGTGCCATCTGGAAGGACTGACCATACCTGGATATTTACTTTGAATATGATAGATAGACATTGCAAACAAAATTTTCCACCCTCCACATTTCCTTTTTCATATGGCAGTGCCGTGTTTACAAGGCATTCTTGCCAACTTCCAATTGTCGGCATATTTTCTAGGAGATATGGCGAAAGGTGTTGATGAAAGCAACTAAAAGCCTGTTGGTTGCCACCTCTAATTGCATTGCAAAAGGATTGTATAGTGTAAATCCGCAACGACTGCACATCGAACTCTGTTGCTACCAAACAACAAATTGCATTGAACGGACTATCTCCACAGCTAGATACAATAGTTGTTGCTATCTGCAAGCCATGGTAGTCTATGCGACGCATAATCCGTTTCCATTGTAATTCAAGGTCTTTGCAAATGAGGGACAAGTAAATATGAGGTCCTCCAAGATTGCATATGAACAATTTTCTATATAGTAGTGGTTCGTAATGACCACTGACAGGATTGGCATCATGGAACAAGATGCAGTATGGATTGCTAGATGTAGTTTTGTTGAAAAGTAGATATCTTGTTTTTCTTGTCAGTGACCATATTCCAATTGATATATCGAGCCACTTATACATCCACCGTATACAAAATGTATCTCCCCAAAGTCCCCTCTCATGTGCAGGCATAATTGTAGATGCAGACAACCACATCTTTGAAAAATACGTAGTGACAACATGTATTTCATGCAACTACCAAAGAAAATCAGATGTTAATTCGTATTCATACGACTCCAATGCCTCAACGTCGCCATCTTGCTTGCAAGGTGCAAAACAACAAGCAGAAAAAAAGGAATAGCAACGAAACGATGGCACATAAACTTACCTGTCAACGAGGGATGGCAGAAGCGCAACCCCAAAACTTGCAAACCACAACAACAGGTCCAACAACTTGCAAAGTTGAAGAACAACAAACCAGTGAACAATCGCGAAGAAGTCCAACTGCAACTGTAGGACCTCAACTTTGCAAAGTTGAATCAAACAACAACAAGCAACATCGAACGAACCAACGAACAAACATCAACCACCGAACCAATAATGTGTGTGAAGAACAATATTGCACAATTTCACTGCAAACAACACTATAAAAAAATGGAATGAAACTATATTGTAACACATCTATAGAATAAACATTTAAGGCTGCGATGCATGTTAGGTAAACACTGAGTGTTAGAACCGTCGAAGGGCGTCACGTTGTGCAAACATTTAAAAAATAATGCAATGTGGTAGGCCTGTTTACGTACGCAACAATGACAAAGACTCTCGAAGTACGCAACAATAAAGAAAAATGAAACATAATAATAATAATAATAAAATAAAAAATAATAACAATAATTCACTGGCAACATATAAAAACCTTCAATATGACAACATATAATTCTTTGGGAATAACAAAGCTGTCAATAAGACCTCGAATCTATTATCCAACAAGATCATGACATATATGAGTTTTTTTATAATAATAAAAAAAAAAGAAATAATGTTTTTAGTTCTGTAGTTCAAACAATAGAAATTATGCAAAAATTTGTAGTCAAACAAAAAACTAATATGAAGCAAACGAATTATCAATCACTATAAACTTTGGATATCTAAACATTTCAATATGAATAGTACAAAATAAAAAAAGTACCGTACATGATGAAACTTTGGATATGGCAACATATAATTCATTGAGAATAACGACGTTGGCAATAAGACCTCAAATCTATCATCCAATCAGATCATGACATATATGAGTTTTTTTATTATATAAAAAATAATGCTTTTAGTTCTGTAGTTCGAACATTAGAAATTATGCAAAAATTTGTAGTCACGACATTTGAGACTCTTGTTACGCCCGTCATTCTTTATAGATGTGAGATGTAACGATTATACATACCCTACCCCCTTTGGATTTGAACCTGTGACCTCTTAAGAAGAAACACATGTTCTTAACCATTATGCCCACTAAGGCTGTATAAGGATGTAATCAACCCTAATCTAGAAGATCAAAATTATCTCTTTGTTTTGACAAGTGTAAAGAAAAAAATAATCATTACTAAGATAAGAACAAATTCTCACAAGTTTCATAGTGAAATTGACTATAAAATTTGTATTATTGTTATTATTATTATAATATTATGAATAAATAAAATTCCACAAAATTTGTTTTGTGTTTTTAATCCGATGGATGTTAAAATTTAAGCTGAACAAACAAATATTTGTACATCCACGTAGATTTAATTATAAAAACATGCCACGTGGAATTTATAAATAATTCCTCAATAAAAAACCAAAATCCCAAATATTGCCACGGAGGAAAATGGGTTTTTGCTAAATCACTTTAGCTATATCAGATCGCCATTCAACATATAAAGCGTGCCATTCTCATGGCCTCAGACCCCTCTGAAATCTCCGAAGAAAACTGCCGTTGACCGAAGGAATTTCGGAGTTCGGAGGAGGTTTTGTCGGCAATAATCGTTGCTCCAAATTTGGCATAATTTTTCAGCTCGGTTCTTTGACTGCGGGTTTTTTCGCCGGAGTCAAATGGCCTGGGAGGTACTGCTATGGCTCGTTGTATTCTTCGTAGTGGTGGGTCTTCTCGGAATCGTGGTCTACCAGGTAATTTTGAAATGCTCATGAATTATATGGAAAATGTGTAGGAAAAAATAAAAGTCATAGCGAACTTAACTCGATCTGTGGCTGAAGCTTCTCTTCACTATACATATTACGTGAATTCCTCTGAAGCCGATGCCGCTCGATGGGAATTCAACTACTGACCAATTGTTCCTGAAAATCCTAAACCCTGAAATTATGCAAGAAAGAGGTCTAGAAGCTTTTGCCGTAAAAAATAAACCCTGCGTAATAGGCTGGATCAAACCATTCAGTCATTCTGTTTGCTTAATTGGGAAGATATTTTCCTTGCCGACATGCATCGTGTGGCTCCACGATAGTCGAATTTATGACCTTTAATCTGGAAAAGTTAAGTCTGTTGCAAAGACTCGGTCGATGTTTTTCGTGTGGAGTTAAAATTTTATGAAGATAGAAGAAAGTTTTACAAAATTAACTTCAAGGCCATTACAGTAATTCTAAGCGGGAGTTGAAATGCTCAAAAGCCACTGCAATAACATAATACTCCAATTGTCACAGATAAACATACACATAGAAAGAAGATTCATATGCTATCCCAGAAAATCAGTGACTATATACTATCCCAGAAAATCAGTGACCATGCTTTTCAAAAACAAGTTACGGTAAACCTGCTGAGACTAATATAACTGATTACTGTTACAGGTTATATATGTGTGTGTGTTTTTTCTTTTCACTATTAATAAATTTCTTATGCACAAATAGGGCATTTAAAATAAAAATACCTACCAGTAGGCATTAAATGCGATTAAAGTTCGCGAAATTGCCCTACATCAACTAAGTACAAAAAATCACCACTAGGCTATCCTTAACATAATTAATATTCCAAAATTATTATGCCATAAAGGTCACAGGATCATGACAAACACAAAGAAAGATTAATTTGCGGCTAGAATCAGCCCCAAAGTTGGTAGATCATCGTTGTCATTTTTCATTGGGGTTCCCCACTTGTTGTGCCGCCCAGGCTCCGGAACATTGACTTTCCAGCCATCATTCTTCTTTAACCTTCAACTTCCGAGATTACCAAAGGAATTGGAGTAAACTTTCCATTTAATGGCCGAATTGGAGGACAACGTGGTCAGCTTCAACACTGCTCAACAAGGATCCGATTAAAAACATCATTTCTTTTCCTCCAAATTAAGTACATAGTTTCAATTCTTGACAAGTGGCATGCAACATGAAGGTCCATGGTCCAGGGAAGCTTATCCCCCAAGAGAGCTGCTTTCCAGATAGTGAGGGAGGGCAGAAAATGACCACAAAAGCAGACACCCATTGCCAAACAAATCTGGCAAAGGGATAAAACCAAAATAAATGTTTAAGAGACTTTGGTTGGTTGCAAAAAGGGCGACTCTGGTTGACTGCAAAAAGGGCACTTGGGGTGGGGGATGCCAAGGTGAACTAAACGATGGCCAACAACCAAGCCTCCCAGGTTGAGAGACTAGGAGAAGAAAGCCTTCTTATTCTTAACCGAGGTCTTTTACAAAATTCCAAGTTTGTAAATCCAGGCCGATTGTTCGGATTGGAGCCTCCATACCGTATTGAGACATGCATCCAAAATAGGATTTTCTTCTAGCCAACGATATCCATAAGATGGTTTATACTTCTTAAAAGCTTTAGAAAGTTTAGTGTTGCCACCATTTGGCTAGAGGTTGAACACTCAATGTGCACTGTAAGGAGTTTGAACTTTGGACTAAGCTCGTTTACACGATCAAGGACCAATTTATCCTTGTTATTCACTCTAAACTTCTCCTTGAGCTGAGGATGTGGAACCTAATCCCATCTGTTGGAACTGTTATCGCACAAGTTGTAGGTTGGGCAAAGCCTGACCCAACCACCAAAATGGCGACAACTAAGAGAGCACTTACCCACTGTCACATTAGGTAGGTGTTCCCATCACTTTAGAGGTGAGGTAGTCACCTCCAGGGGGGAATCCCGGTGATCCTAGGGGGGATTGAGACGGAAAATGTGATGTATGAATGGATGCCCCTATAGGTTAGGTTGCTAGATGGAAAAGGGAGCTTGGTTATGAGTCTTGAGGGTTGTTTGAGGTTGCCAAAGCCTTGAATGACCTGCAAAGAGATAGTACCTGCCCGAGACACAAGGAAAACCAATTATGCATGTAATATGTTAGGTGGACAAGCAAGTTAAGCTTGCTGTCCTTAATTGCAACAACAATCAGTGATATATATCAGCATGTAAAAGGTGATAAGAGCTGCAAAATAAGTGCTGCAAGTCTAGTTGAATAAGCAAGAGACAAGCTAGTAAAGACTAGTTTAACTCAAGAATGAAAGAGCAAGACTTTAGCATAAAAGCAGGGCTGTCATAAACAAGTTACTGCAGTGATAATTATCAGCCTTAAGGCTGTAACAAACAAGTTGTTACAGAAAAGAAGTCAACCACCAAAACTTGCCAACAATCCACCCAAAAAGTGCGCTGAGACTAGTAGATTATAGGGGCAGATTTTTAGCAACTTTTGACTGTTGGTTTGTGAGTTATTAAGAGATTTGTTTTAGGGTTTCTGCAGCCCTAATGGCTGTAGATTTAAGTTGTAACAGCAGCAAGAAATACTTGGAGAAACAAAACGCCCTAGTGGCTCAAAGATGCCTTAGGCACAAAGATCACTTTCCAATTTAGACAATCTCAAAATTTCAACATTTCACGTTTACCAATGCAAGATTTTATTTCTCCAATGCAATTGAACTAGTGCCTCTAACCATTGGGTAAATGGAGTCTCTTGATCAAACAAGTTGGATGAGTTACTTCCTTGGGGGTGTAAACCCTTTTACTCCCCAAGGCAAACCCTAACCAACAAGGAAAACTTAGGAGGGTGTAAACCTTTTTACTCCTCCTACTATTCTTTGCACAATAGATTATTCCAAACAATAAAAATGGACTTGGAGGGGGGTGTATACCCTTATTCTCCCCAAGATATCATCACATTAAGCTTACAACCAAGAAAAGAGAGCAATAACCATGAAATCCTTACCAAGTTGAAGCATTAACAAGATGAGACCCTAATTCACCAAGCAAATTCCACCATAAGCAAGAAAATAATCCTCCAAGAGAGCTAGCGCATTATCCATCCATCCAATAGTAAAGAGAAACCATAACAAATAGCATAAAAAATAGAGATTGCCCAAAGAGGGCGAAAATTTCAGCCAAGTACCTCCCACAATGGGAGAGTTATGTTATGAAGAGAGATTCACATGATCTCTATTTACACAAAATGTCTTAAACATAGTTTGTCCACTTAGTAAGGGTAAAGCATAAGATAAGGGGTCAACAACTCTTATCTTATCCCTTCCATCAAAATAATATGAAACAATTAATCTTTAAAATTCACTTTTGCACAAAAGAAACCCTAAAGTAAGATGACGTCACCCCTTTAGGGGATGTTTTGGCACTTGAGCAAGTCGTTGGAGGAAATATGGAAGTCGTTGGGGCTCTTTGAGCCTTCTCATCACATGCTAAGCCTTCTCCAAGCCTCATCCGATGAAAATATGCCAAGTGTCAATGTGTACCTCCATCACCACCAAACCCTAGCCCCCCTCATGACGTCAACCCTCAAGGAGGTGACGTTTTTCCTCTCCTAGGCAAGTCGTTTGGGTGGTATGGGCTAGGTTAGGCCTGTCATGATGTCTTCTAGGCCTCCAAAGGCACGTCTTTGTCATCCGGCATGCGGGCCCTAGGCATCCATCCCGTGGGCTCCTTGCCCCATGGAAGCCCAAGCTAGGCTTGTTCTCCCAAAACTGGCCACCAAGAAAGGTCCTGCAAAACAAAAGGGTATGCTCTCCAAAGATTTTAAGTCAAAGATACCATGACAAGTATAAACCACGTCTAATAAGCAAGGCACCTAAACATGTGCGTCAAAACTACCTCATCAAATTAAACAAGAGCTCAAAACCCTATACAATTGACCGAGTCTAAGTATGGGAGGGGTGTCATAGGAGTCCTATTGGGTAGACCAAAGCCATCAAGGAGGGGATGCTCCCAAGGATGGCCTTTGAAGGTTATGTAGTCGGTGATGAGGTGGAAGGGGTTTAGACTTCATAGGTTGATGAGTTTCATGACATACAAGGGTTTGTACTATTTCATTTATGGGTGCCTTTGTAGAGGGTGTGTGGCACCTTCGTTAGCGATGCACTTTTTCTAAGCCCATCTTCTTGCCATTCATTATTTCTTTCATATTTTAAGGAACGAGTTGAAGGCCACTGTCCAGGCGTGGTGTCCAGATAATAACAGTGTCATTCACAAATACCTCGCGGAAATGAGAAGGTTGGCTCATGATGGGACCCCCTTTCTCTCAGTTGTGCAACTGAGAGCCACTACCCTGGCTTGGTGACCAGATGATGGTAATGTCATACTGCTAAATACCCATGATCATGATAGGCCGGCTCGTGATGAGACCTCCCATCCTCCAACTAACCCCCTAAGCATTCATTATCATTCAATTTTGTAGGTCCCCCTTTTCTTATAGAGAAGCGTTTCATTGCTTTCTCGGGGATCTCTGGGCGAGGCATCTGGAAGGTCTATATCTAGGCTCTTATATTTTTAGCTAACAACAATCCATTTGGGCCTTTAGCCCCTTCTTCCCATGAAATAAGGTACATGCCCTTCTTGGGTCACTAAAGTGAAAGGGCCTAGAAGAGGGCAATATGATGGGAATGTAATGAGCAAAAAGTGGTATGTATGGTTGGGAATGGTACGATAACCCCTCAAGGGACCCCCAGTTGCAAACCTTCCCCAAAGGTTAGCCGCTTACTAGGAAATCTATGACACTCACCAAGGTGAAACATGGTCAAAAGCATAATGTCCAAGCAGGCGTTCTATAATCAAAAGTAGCTAAATACAACATGTTTAAATGCCTCAAATATTAGGGTGATTACCTGGCACAATACCTGACTTGTACCGCATGGAGCAAGACCCATCTGCCTTCCAGAAGCTAGCTAGTGTGGTGGATGCGCTGACAATGGATTAGAATGTGGTGATAGAGCGGGCTTCCGCATGTGCAAGTGGACACTGTTGGTCATGTAGTCTCTCGACCTAGGCTGCGGGGGAGCACCCCCCCCCCCC
>ML790511.1:33233-43997 GCA_009831015.1 Picea engelmannii | reverse complement strand
ATTAGTCATAATTAGTCATTATCCAGTCTCCTATATTTTAGGAGAGAATATTCCACCTGGAGAATATTCTCTTTCAGTTCACACTTCAGTTTGACTAGTTGAGTTGAGTTTAGATGTTGCATTGGGATCATCACCATGCGACACTGGGATCATCACCATGCTAATTCGACCTTGCCTTGGTATCATCACCTGAGTGGCGCATTAGCCTTGATTCCTTGAATTAACTCATCACTACTTTTTGTTCAGTTAGTTAACTGAAGACTAGTTGACTAGTTAACTCAATTAGGTGGCAGTTCACTCCTGTAACTGCCTGAGAGACTAGAATAGGTGGCAGTTCACTCCCGTAACTGCTGGTGTGTGTCCAGATCACTCTAGACCACCACTATGGCGACTTGGTTCACCTCAAGTCGAACTCATTGAGTTATACAGAGTATATCATGTGTAAATTATTCATTATTCACAACGGTTAATGAGAATTCTTTCAATTCTTTCTCTCCTTCTTCTTCCTTTTCCAATTATCTCTGCAAATGTGTGTATCTTTGTTTAGCTAGATCTATTTTGTGCAGGTTCAACACATTTACAGGCTATACGGATTCAGATTGGGCAGGATGTGTCAGTGACAGGAAGAGTACTTCAGGGTGCTGTTTCGGATTGGGCTCAACAGTTGTGTCTTGGTTTAGTCGGAAGCAAAAGTCAGTGGCTTTGAGTTCTACAGAGGTTGAGTATATGGCAGCTAGTCAGGCCAGTTGTGAGGCCCTTTGGCTTCACAAGTTACTGGTGGGATTGTTCGGTGTGCAGTTGAGGCCTACCTTGATTTACTGTGATAATCAGAGTTGCATTAAACTCTTGAAGAATCCAGTTTTTCATGACAGGTCTAAGCATATCGAGATTCGTTATCACTTCATCCATGACTATGTTCAGAGAGGAGCTGTGGAGCTACAATACATATCTACAGAGGAGCAGGTTGCAGACATACTCACCAAAGCATTGGGCAGAGGCAAGTTTGTATTTTTCAGGGACAAGCTTGGAGTGGTGAGTAACACTTTCCTCGGTAAGAGGGAGTGTTTAAAATTAAATTAAAAAGTACCTAGGCAAGTGTTTCTCATCACCTGGGCGCCTAAGGGGTGAGAAAGTGCCTAATGTGGACCCTAGTCATTTCATTTGTGAGATGCAAATTAAAAGGTGACTTTTTGAGACTTAGGGAAAGTGGGTGGAGAAAGTGATTTAATTTCCACCGTTGATCTCATCTAATCTCCACCGTTGGATGAAGAGACTTTTCACCTTCCCTCATGAGGTCGATTAGGGTAAGGAGGGCGCACCCATTTTTGGGTCGTTGAGACATTTTTTTAGAGAGAGCAAGAGCATTTTTGAGCAGGAAGAAAGAGGTCATTTCTGAGAGCTAGGGCACGCATTCCAAGGTAGAGTACTAGCACAAAAATTGAGGCAGCAAGGAAAACATATACAGGAAGCCGTATAGTACGGATTTCAGGGTCCATATAGTCTCTTGTGGGCACAAAAATCGAGGCAACAAGACAACATTTAATTATGTCTGTACAGGACGGATTTCTCAGTCTGTACAATCGTACTTTTGGCACAGTTTTCGAGGAGGGACAATCGGCCATAGACAGGCCGTACCGAACAGATTCCTTATAGTTCGTACAGTCACTTGACACAAAAATCGAGGCAGGTTGCTGTGTGGGTTTCCTGGAAAGTTTGGCACAGTTTTCAAGGGGGCCTTACAACCATTAATGCACCCAAAAATTTGTTGTAGCTGTTGATACGAATTTCAAGGCATCCGTACAGCCATTTGGAGGCACAGAATTCGAGGAGCAGACTTGTAATTTATTGTAGAAAATTTTGGAAAGATTTTTGAGGAGTTTTGCTCATTTTCCTGTGTGAAGACTTGGCACGGTTATCGAGATAAGTTTGTAATTTAAATTTCTGAAGATGAATATGCTGTAACATAATTTCTCTGAAGCTCCCAAATAATAAAAACTCCCTCTCTCACTGGTTTTCCCCTTGTGGGTTTTTCCAGGGTCACTGTTAGACCGAAAATCTCTGTGTTAATATTTTCTGAGTTTATGTGCTGCTGATATTTTTATTTCTGCGTTAAAAACGAAGTTCATAATCCTCATGTTTCAGTTTTGAAATTTATTTTCTGCTGAGTTTAATTGGCTGTTATAAATTTGGATTTGGGCATTAAACATTGGCTGAAAAATCAGCGAGACTGAAACTGGGTTGGGGTCTGAATTTTTACACCTGCCACATCATCACCAAAAAACAAAGTTGTCCAAATACCATCAAGTTTATACTCATTGGAAGCAGAATTGGACAAGGAGTAAGAATATGCTGTCAAATAACTGATGTGAGGGGTCAATAAGATCCTCATGGGCAAGAAGTGTCCCATAATGCTACAAATCTCTCATACTCAAACCTGGAACTAAAACCTCATCCTCTAATAACTTGGAAATCACTGAAACAAGCTCTGAACTCAACTAATGTAAGAAACCATCCTCTAACTGACCAAAACAAGAATCAATGTGCCTGGAAAACCTCTAAATGATGGTCCTGTGCTATCAGGAATAACCTTTGAATGCCAGCCTGAAAGGATAGACTGGCCCTTTGACCATCCAAATCTCAAGGGTGATATTTTGGGGTCAATAAGGCCCAACATTTTGGGGGCATTGTGATTGAACTCATAAAACCTCTTTTTACAGAGGATATTATACCACTCAAATACGATGTCATGAACTTTGGTGGAGCTTTGGGGTGTGTTATCCCCCAGTTTAGGGATAACTAAGGAGATTATGTCTCGAGGCCCATAGGTCCTAGACATGGAGTATTGAGAGCCAGATCGACTTGAGCATGGCCCTGGAGGGCCCATCTTTTCATTCTTCAGCGCCTCCACTTTGTCAGTAGCAACAATATCCAACAAATATTCCCTTCTTTCCTGAAGGATCCAACTTAGTTCTCTTTTCTTTTGGAATGTGTACAAATATTGGACAACCAAATATTTTGAGTTGGCTTACTTCTGGCTTCTTTCTGGTGAACATTTCTTCGGGAGTTTTGAATCCAAGTGCACTATGGGATAATTTGTTTTAGACATATATTGTTGTTCTTGCTGCTTCATCCCATAAGTGCATTGGAAGATCTTGATCGTGAATCATAGTCTTTACTGCTTCCATAATCGTTCTATTCTTTCTTTCTTCTACACCATTTTGTTGAGGGTTATAGGGAGTGGTGAGCTCCCTCTTAATCCCGACATCTCTGCAAAAACTTCCAAATTCATTTGAGGTGTACTCTTCTCCATTGTATGACCTGAGTATCTTGATTTTTCTTTCGGAGAGGTTTTCTACCAAGGCTTTGAATTCCTCGAACTTTCCAAGTACTTTATCTTTTGACTTCAAGAAATAAACCCAAGTCTTACAAGAGTAATCATCAATAAATGATACATAGTATACATACCTGCTTAGAGAGGTTAATGGCATTGGATAAGCACCGAGATTCCTTCTGCTTTACTGTCGCTCTTTGGAAAAGGATTCTTTATGTTCTTTCCTTGTGCACATCCCTTGCATACACCTTCATGATCAACCTTTAATTCTGGTAAACCTGTAACTACCTTGCTTACATATGGTAAGGCTTTGTAGTTGATGTGGGCTAGTCTTTTATGCCAAAGTTCACAAGGACTTTCAATAGAGTGAGTCAAGGCTACATCTGAGTGACCCTTTAACTTGTACAAACCACCTTCTTCTGTTCTAGTAACAACTGCATCTTCTATAGTTTTTCCTTTAGACCACATAAGAACTTCACCATCTATGAATGCAACCTTGAAACCTTTCTTATCTAGGGTTGAAGTAGAAAGTAAGTTCTTTGTCAAACCTGGTATATAGAGTACATCCTTCATTCTCATTGGAGTTCCTTAATCAAGTTTGTAGGTGGATTCTCCCATTCCTTTGATAGGGTACTGATGATCATCTCCAAGTGAAACTTTCTGGGTGAAGTCCTTTTCCATAAGGCTAGAGAGAACGTCTTTCTGACCTGTCATGTGCTTAGAGGCATCGCTATCTATTAGCCAAGTATCCTCTCCAGGTGTCATAGATCCTGAGAGGGAGGAAAACAAAACATAATCTTCAATCTCTTCTTTAGTTAACTTCTTGGGTGGCTCATCATCTTCAGCTGCATGGGCATGATCTCTTTTGTTATTTCTCCTTTTGTATTCTTTTCTTCTGGAAGGACAGTTCTTAGCAATGTGTCCCATCTTATCACAATGATGACATTGATAAGAGGAGAAATCTTTTTCCTTTCTTTGACCCTTATGATATTTCTGGAATCTCTTTGGAGAGTGAGATTCTTTATGAAAGTGGGTCTCCTTTTGAAAATGAGACTTTTTCTTTCCTCCTTTAGCATGAGAAGCTAGGGCTTGATCTTCATCTCTTAATAGGACGACTTCTCAGTTAGCCACTCTTGCTTCTTCTTGAACACATTCTTCCCATAAGCTGTCAAATTGAAGTTTCTCATTTCTTGCACAAATAGTTTGGATGAAGGCATCCCAAGGTCTTGTGAGACCATTAAGAGTTGTCATCACGAGTTCATCTTCATCTAAGTTGTCTCCAATTGCCTCTAACTGCTCCTTGAATTGAGAAATCCTAGAGAAATAGTTTTAAACTGTTTCTCCTTTTTGCATCTTTGTATTCTTGAGTTGGGTTCTCAAGTTCATCTTCCAGTTGATATTCTTTCCTTCATACATTCTGGTTAGGGCATCAAACATATCTTTTGGAGTATTCTTAGAAGACACTTGAGGGATCAAGTGGTCTTTAATGGAATCTGCAATTATTCTTTTAGTCTTAATCATATCCTTCTTGTACTTCTCTTTGGCTGCATCTTCTTCGGGTTCCGATACATTTTCTTTTATGAATTTTGCAAGGTCATTCTCTTCAAGAATGAGTCCAATTCTGTACTTCCAGGAACGGAAATTTTCCACACCTTTTAGCTTGTCAACAAGCTTGGTGTTTGCATACAGCTTGACCTGGAGCTAGGAAAATGACCAGAAAATGAAAGTGCTCAAAAATTGAAACTGAGCTTACCAGGAGATGCGCTGGGATGAGGTGAGTTTGTTGGAGTTGACTGTTTCAGAAAATTCCAAGTTTTACCTCTTGAAACTTGACCTGCGCAATTCTGGACTGGTACTTCTAGTACTGGTTCTGGTTTTCTGGTACCAATCAAAACTAGGGTTTGACTTTCCGGAGAATCTGGCCACTGAAAAAGTCCGCTCAAGCTGCAAAAAGATGCGCCAGGGTAGGGCACACTTCCCAATATAGTTTTTGGTCAAAAATTCCTCTTCAGTACAAAGTCCTAATTTTCTTGTACGACAATAGTGACGTTTTAGATACCTAGTGAAAGATGCTCTATTCAGTCAGGCTTTGATTCCATGTTAAGTTTTTATTGTTGTTATTAGATTAATTCCAAATTACATGAGCATTCAATGCATTTCCAAAATAACAACATAAAGAGAACCACTGAAAGAAACACAATCACAAGGTACGCAACATTTTATCCTGGGAAACTCTCATGGGGGAGAAAACCAAACAAAAACTTCCTCAATAATAGATTGCCAATACAATGCCAAGACTAAGACCAAAACACAAAGAATAAATCAAGACTGAGCATGCGCTTCTCTTCTCCTTCCTCCTGCAACTGCAACTGCCTTCAAGATATGCGCACTAGATGGGTGAGTGTGAGTGTGTATAAGTGAGGCACCATCCTCACATATAAATACTAGTTGAGGAGGTGCTAGGGTTATGTCTCTTCACTTAGTGAGGCCGACTTCTCCTAGAAGTGGTTAAAACCACTTTATAAATACTAGGGGCCGACTTTATAAATACCAACATACAAATATAGTTTGACCAATCCACAAAAGGGAATTTGATCTTATACAAGACCCGACTTGATCAATCCGCAAAAGAGGATTTGATCTATAAGATAATAACTCAAATATAATAAGAATATTCTTCGGAGTTACAATATTTCAGCACAACACTGAGGGGAACAAACTCGAGGTATTCAGTGAAACTTCACACACTCCCCCTAGGTGGTTCTTTAAACCAAGCAATAGTCTTCTTTTTAAGATTGTCCTAATATTACTACTCCACACTGACCAACCCAGCGTGTATAGAACTTACTCCCAGAAGATCGAGACAAGCTCGCAACTGAAAGGGTCAGGAACAACACTGGGAGCTAAGGGGAAATGTTTATTTTAAACAATAAAGTAAAATGTTGAAAATGAAATGTTTTCTAATTGCTAAGTCTTCACGGACCAACCTCTTGCGAGGAGCTGAGGAGACGGTTTATTTGCCAACTTTGAAATTGCAGAAATAAAAGCAAGCTAAACTAGCAACTAGTGTTCTACTTTGCAAAAAAGGAAAACTTGAACTAAAGTTGTGATTTGTTTTAACTTATTCTTATTATGTGAGATTGTTTTGAATTTTAAAGCAAGAGAAAGAGAACTAAATGGAAAATGCTCCAAACCACAACACCAACCCCCCTAGGGGGAAACACAAAGTGAGGGCTCCCTTGGCTCACTTATTTTATTAGCTCGGTTACAATGATCTCTTGAAGAGACTTGGGATCTCTTTAAATGAGATGTGGATCCTTATAAAATGGATCAAAAATGAAATTTTAGACTTTTACAATATTTCCCAAAGGTGCAAGGTAATTTTGGGGGGTCTTGGAAGCTCCTAATCTTCAAGATTTGGGAAGCATATCCCTTTGTTCTTCTGCAAACCTGCACAAAACAGCAAGCAAACCAAGGTATAATATGCCCAAAAAACACTTTAAAAGTGTCTTGGGGTGTTAGTAATAAAAGCCCAATTTTTTCTAAGTTGAACTTTATTGAAAATTACGAAAATGAACTAAGGAATCAAGCTAGAAAACTTGTTTCCTTAGGATCTTTTGCTGCTGTTTTAAGACAACAAATTACAAGCACTAAAATGCCAAATATATAAATGAAGCACCTAGAAAAATAGACTATCTTTATCCTTTATTAGTTTAGAAGAGAAAATTGACAAAACTAGCTCTTTTCCTACTCTAGATCTTATGCTTTAAAATGTGAACTTTTAGATGCAAAAATAGATCTAGCTTTTCCTATATATATGCAAGATTGAAACTAAATATCTTTAAGCTTTAAATCAGATTCAAACGATTTGCATATAAGATCTTTAAGGTAACCAAAGAAATAATGATGAATTGAGAAAGAGAGAGAAGGATCTTCAAAGCCTTGGAACTTTGGGCAATATAGGGTCTTCTTGATGGATCAAAGAGGGTCTTTTGTCTTTCTTGAAAGCTTGAAGGAGAAGAGAGTGCAACAATGCCCATCCTCCTCTTCAAGTTGTGAGATCCTGCACACTTAGATACTTCTTGCCAATAAACTATTATTAGAATGGTGTTCTTGCATAAGAAATCTTAAGAAAGCATAAGCATTAACCGAAATGGATATGCAACATAAAATATTCATATACAATAAAACAACAAGACTATAAAACAATCTAGCTCTTCTAATCTTACCCTTCTTGGAGACAACTCCACTTGAAGGCCACAATCCAATAATCAAACAAGAAGAACAAAGCAAATTACCTCACAAATTGGCACACAATTGACAAATGAGATCCACACATGAAGCTTGATCACCAAAAATAGCCTCCAAAGCCTTTTATTCCAAATAGAATGATAGTACAAATGATATTACAATAGCAATCCTCCACTAGCTCCAACTAGCTTGAACCATGGGTGAATGTCTCAATTTATAGAAGGGGGGGCACACTTCCCAAGGAAGGAGGGTGCACCACTTGGTAGTAAGTGAAGTGACAAGTGTGGAGAGTGGGGCTGCCACCTCTCACACTCATTCCATTAGTCACCACCTATTATTCACATGGAGAGAGGAGGGGACGCCACCTCTCAAGAGGTTAGCATCTCTCTTCAAGAGGGCGCCACCTCTCCTCAAGAGGGGCGCACCTCCTCTTGGAGATCTCTCATAAATAAAAAAGACTTCAACTAAAATCCCTCTCAACTCCTTTTAGAATGCCAACAATGCATAGTTAACTCAAAGAGAGGAAAAGTTGACTCAAAACACGTCCCGGACATGTTTTCCCAAAAATAGGTTTGCTGATTTTTTTTCTGATTTTTTTGTCTTTTTGGGCTTTTGAGAGTAAAATCACCTTTTTAGTGATTAAAATCACTAATTTCACTCACAAAAGTGGGTACTTATGTAAAGTGGGTGTTCTAGGTTAAAAAATGAGCATCTTCAACGCATATAATGCCTCCTAGTACCACTTTTTTAAAACAACTTCAAATTACAATTAAAAAATTCCGTTTTACGGGAAATTTTTTATTAACAGAAAAAAATAAAAAATCCTAAGGGGGACTTAGCACATTTCCATAAAACTCTATGATAATGCTTAGCATGGTTATATACATAAGACTCTAGACTTAAAACACCCCCCAAGTCATATTTGCTAGTACAATTACTCCATCTTTTGAGGTTATTGAGTGAAAAAACTCGAAAATTATATTTTGCTTAAAGAGCAAGATATAATTTGCAAGTAAAAAAAACACTCTAGAGTAAAGTACTAGTGTCTAATCCTTGGGTGGCTAAGCCTTTTTCAAAAATCACATGCTCAAGTCATTTTATTACAATTCCCTGTAGGATATGGAAATGTGGAAAAAGTTGGTCAAATAGACTGGCTGAACTTCTGAACTCTGAAAACTGAGCCTTTGATTGCTCAAACTTTGGCGGCTCAACTGCAAGTCTAGCTAGTGCAACTCAATGGATAACACTACCCAAATGAATAAAAATATCCTTACAATTGGCCAATATTAACAATGTATATAAGCAAGAATTGAACAAGATCACCTTATAAGATACATGACATTCATGATAACACTACCCAAATGAATAACAATATCCTTACAATTGGCCAATATTAACAATGTATATAAGCAAGAATTGAACAAGATCACCTCATAAGATACATGACATTCATCCACACATGAGCCAAGCCACCATAGATTGGACCTCCAAAGTCTTCCTCTTTATTCCAATAACATAAAAGTATTACAATAGATCATACACAAGCATAGTACACTCCCATTAGCCAAGAATGGAGAAGAATTTTTGGATAAATAACATTTTGGGTGACAATCCCAATGCAAATGCACATGCCAAGTGGAGAGGGCGAGTTTGATGAATGAGGGTGTGTGGAATGATGGAGTGTGGTGAGTTTGCCACATCTCAAGTGATGGAAGGCGTGGGAATGACACCTCATAATAGTAGGTGAGAGGAAGACCGAGTCAATCCTTGGGATTGACGCCCCTATATGAGAATGCGCCACCTCAAGAGAGAGGTGCGACCTCCCTCTTTGGGATCTCCACCAACTTGCCTCCTCTCTCAGTTAACTCGCCTCCCACACTTAGTTAGCTTGCCACCTCTCACTTGGACTCAAGATATGAGGAAAACATGTCTAAGGCATGTTTCCTTAATAATAGGCTTGCTTATTTTCATTGATTTTTGCCTTTTATTTGTCTTTTTGTGAGAGAAATTGATTTTGAGTGATTAAAATCACTTTTTTTCACTCACAAAATTGATTACAAGTAAGGTGGGTATTCTAAATCCAAAAACGAATACCCCTAAGGCATATGATGCCTCCTAGTACCACTTTTTTAACTTATGACCAAATTACAATTAAAAATTCTGTTTTGCAGGAAATTTTTTATTGACTCAAAACATTAAAAAAAACCTAAGGGGGACTTAGCACGATTTCCATATGACTCAAAAATGATAACTTAGCATGGTAATTTAAACATTTAGACACTAGACTTAGATTTTCTAAGCTAAAGCCCAACCATGAGTACACACTCCAGCTTTGGAGGTAGTGAGTGAAAAAACTTAGAAATTATAACTCGCCTAAAATAAATTTCAGGCAAGAAATAATTAACTAGTGAAAAAAAACACTCTAGAGTATGTACTTATGATTAAGTCTTAGGAGGCCAAGCCTTTTATGGAATCATCATGTTAATTTCATCTTATTACAATGCCCCACAGGGGATGGAAATGCGAAAAAGGTGTCAAATTGACCGGCTGGACTTTTGAGCTCTAAATTTTGAGCAAAATCTTTGGTGGCTCAACTGCAAGTCCATCCTAGTGCAACTTGGTGGATAACAATACGATTTGGGTTTTTGATATGACCTTATAAAGTAACTTTATATAACCAATATTAACTAATGTAGATATAAGTAACAATAAGCTATTAATGTATATATATAATTCTTAATTAACTAGAATTATAATGTATATATAGTAACCTTATAAATAATTGCTGTATTAGATTAGTTATTATTTATACGTATTATAAATCAATTATTTTATATAAGTATTATATATTACAAAATGTACATCTTTTTAAATTTTAATGAAGATTTGTACCTTGGACAAGTGGTTCCTATGGGTTTTTAAACTTTTACCTAGGAATGTGGTCCACAACTTAAAAGTGGGTCTTTTTCATAAAGTCACTTTATAAGTGGTAAAGTGAACTTTAAATTAGAAAGTGAAAAGTGANTTAGGAACTTAATGCACCAAGTGGGTGTTTATTTAAGTTGGGTGAGTGAAATTAAATAAAGTGAATATTAATGGAGCATTTAATTTCAACCGTTGATCTTGGGCAATGTGAGCCCTTGGATCAAAAGGAAACCTAAGAGTCACTTAGGGATTCTAAA
>ML790510.1:777471-815455 GCA_009831015.1 Picea engelmannii | reverse complement strand
AATGAGGGCCTTCTTAACTACATAGTGCAACATTTAAGGCATCAAGATCCTCACTTTCGCATGAATGTTGAAGTTGAGGTTGAACACAAACTTGTTAAGTTTTAATTTCTCAGTGTTTAGATGTGGAGCATATCTAAGTAGCTCCATGTACCTGGCCTCATTCTCCAGTATCGTACAACTATCTTGTCATAAGGGATTGAACTCATTAAGTTGGCACTCAATGAATTCATCATACAAGTACCTCTTCTGGAATCGTTCTTCAAAAAATTCCCATGACACATCTTCAATAACCATGTTTGGTTGAGGTAAGAGTGTCTTCTGCCAAAGAAACACACTCCCTTTCAATTGAAATACCACCATGAAAACATTCATGTTGGAGATGTAATCACTTAGCGTGAAGCACCTCGCCATGTTCTCCAACCATGCCTTGATGGCTAAGCCATCCGTGGAACCCCAAAACTTGGGAAATTTCACCTTCTCGAGTTCTTTGTGTATAATACTACTAACTATTAGAAGGTGTTGTGAACCCTCATTGGAAACAGACTCTTTGCCCTCCTCTCAATCAAGGTGGCCAATTAGTGACTCAGACATCCTATGAAAGGATCTCATCATACCGACCACATATCCCACTACAACTTTCTCTTGCTCATTAGCATGTCCTTCTCCCAATGGAGCAGATCCCTTGGGTGTTGACATACTTGGAGGAGGCATTCCTCTTCCTCCTACAACCCGACATCTACTCATCCTGCGTCCTCTAACCATGATACCTGTCATGTACAAAATTCAAATTGTATTAGCGATACATCTTTAACTAAAAATATACAACAATGGAAGGCATAATGGGTCCAGTGTCGTAGAGTGGAACCTGCTTTGATACCATAAGTAAGAACCCTCATTACATGACATAAAGGTAACGATTACAACGATATATTTTATTTGTTTTGTAAAACAAGTTAAGAGAAGAATATTACAACATTAAATGCAATGACAACATTAGGTATTCTTCTATTCATTCTCAACATCATTAACCATACAAACATCAATATCATAACACGGTTGAGATACTAATATCGAGTATCTTTTTAACGAATATTAGCATGTAAAATCATTATCATCAAATCATACAAAAGATAGTAAGGACATCAATGTCTACTCCCAATCCTACCCTGCAAGGTTAGGGCCTTCAAGACATATAATCAGCGCTCAAAGTCCAAGATTCATCCGATCTATTTTGACCATTTAAGATCTCAGGACTGATAGTCATTTTGAAGCACATGAAGATATCTATGCCCACACCCAATCCTAGTCTATTATTCTAGACCAATTTCAATGATAGAAATTAAAGAAATTACATCAATACCAATGGATGATCAACTCATTATTTTACGATCTACTTAAGTAAAATGTTCATTCTAAATTTCTAGTTTGTGTCATGAATTCAAGCATACGACCTCATCACAAATATACTTTCATTCATAGACCATATGGTCGACCATATGGATAATCATGTAGTTACCTTTAAACAACACGAGTGGGTGAACACAAAAATGTTCAACAAGTGATTGGAATTTATCTAACGGTTTCATCCAACTAACTTCGTAACCATAAACATCCTGGGTTTATATATATATATCCCTAAAGCACAATTATTCAATTAGTAGGATCAAGACGTCAATATTCTTAATGAACTACATTGTCATTCAAATATATATATAACAATAATAATTGAATTTACGTGTAGTATAAAACACCATTAATATTAATGAATTTTCTAAATTTTTACAAGAAAATGGATTCACAATATTCTTGACATCCAGTACTTATTCAATAAATTTCTTCTTAAACAAAATCACAGGACAATAAATATTATAAATAGAGTATCAGTCATGGAAACGAATTCTGAGATTGAATGAGAGAAGCCCGGTAGTTGCCAAAATTTAGTCTATGCTCGCCAGTAAACCTGGACTCTTAAATTCATTGGAATATTAACACGGTGAGGAGGAAGCAACAATTCAAACCTCAGGTCATTAAAAATAAATACAAGCCTTGTATTATTAATTCAGCGAAAAGGCACATAATTCGTTTTTCGATTCTATTTACTGATAATTTCCACCCTTTTACTTGAATCAAAATTATAATTGACTAAATTGCATCACGCAGAAGTTTAATCTATGACTGATAATTTACCATATTCAACCCATTTTGTTTACAATTAAGAATTTAATATTTATACAAATTTTGTAAGAACAATATATCATGTTCCAGTCCCTTATTCAATCACATTCTTGTATATGGACACTAACATTTATTTACAACAACACAAGATACAAAAGTATTTAACTTGGAGAATTCAATGAAAATTTACATAATCGGAAAATAAAATATCGTAACCAATGTGACATTTGATGTTGTAGATGAGCTCTCTTGATCTCTTGTGTTGAACTGGATCCTTCGCCTGACAATCCCAAAACTTTACCAGTACCTCCCAGCCAATGTTAAGGGTACTCTTCTTCCCCCTTAGCCCCCCAAGCCGCAAAGGGGTCACACACAAAAGCCAAATAAAAATAGCACAATTTTGGCACAGGGGCAGACCCAGGGTTCAATGCTACAACAACACACCAACAAAACCCTAACTACCGGCCCTTTTGGCAACACCTGCGAAGCAGATGAAATCTCACCTGAGGTAGAGACAAGGGTGGTTGCAGGACTCAGATGTCTGCAACCTTAGCTGGGACATCGATCTGCAATCACAACACCTTAACAAAGCACTTAGTAGTTACAGTTCATCAGTATTTAACCAATGTCTACTTCGCAGATAAAACCCTAATAACATAGCATCACAGTATTCACATAGATCCAATATAATCCAACACTAAGCACATTCAACGTAGATCAGATCTAGCATTCATTCACATTATTAATCACAAATCATTAACAGATATATCTATCATTCATATATATCAAATCACTTAAGCAAGTAAACACATCAATACATCGCACAAAGCATAGCAACATAGGATATACATGGTTCACCCCCACCCTGGGGCTACGTCCACCAACTCTTCTTCTCTTTTATTATCTTCGGTCAATCAGCTACATGCACAGAGCCACAAGATCCTACTCCGCATAGGACAAGAGATCTGTGCACTTTGCTAGATCCTCCTTCCCCGAGTTACAGCACAAAGCCTTTCACAGTCTCTTACAATCACTTGCACTTAGTTCTGCAAGTCTCACACAGTATGCACAAAGAAATTACACTTACCACTTGCACTTAGCACCTAGCATCACGTAGATGCATATCTCCTTGCATCGCCTAGACGTCTATTTATACATTACAAAAGGAGCCTAAACATGGGTAAACCCATGGGCCGACATCCACATACCCGTTACATAAGCCCAAAACCCAAAAGGCCCTAAAAAGGGGTCGAGATCTTGCGATCTTTGCTTCGACTTGCGCTCCGCCTTCAACAGCCTGTCGAAGTCCCAAAGTAAGTCAAACCTGACCAAGGATCCTCAAAACTTGGTCAAGGGCTAACAGGCCCCCAACACTCACCTGTGACTCGTCCTGAGTCACTTTGGGTTGGGTAGCTCTGCTTCAAAAGCCTCGAGCTTGGCTCGAGTTGCTTCGAACTATTTTTGTGCCACGACCTCCTATTCAGTGAACTCTTGGATTACTGCTTCGTTGGCAGGTCCCTCTAAGCATTGTTCAGTTGTAGTTGCGACTTGCTCCAGTTCTATTCCTCAGCCTTCAATCTCTACGAATAGTTGGCAAGCCTCGTCCTAAATTGGTTGGAGTCTATGAGTCATTACTCTTCTCTGAATGGTGTGGACCTGTTGTTGGGCATTGCACTGTTCTTGGGATCGCTTCATCCTTTTGACTGCTGACAGGGGCTTCAAATGCGCCTGTATTGTTTTTTCTTGCTACTTTGCCTCCTAGAGCTGTGACTTCAGTGCCTTTAATTCAAAACCCTCAGTGAGTCGCTCGTAAGTCTGGGCACTGCGATCAGTTAGTTGTTTACATTCCATGGTGAAGGCCTTGATTCTTTCAACTGTGCTTCGAGCAGTTGCTTCTCTTTGATCTCGTACATCCGGCGGAGTGTTGGGCATTGTTCGAAGCTCTAAGTCTGCTATTCTTTGTTGTAGTTGTTGGATAGATTCTCCGAGCTACGCTACTTGATGCTCCACTCAGTATTCTTCCTTTGGCTCTAAGCTTGTCACAGAGCGAAGTGCTTTGTCGACTGCTTCTTTGACTCCCCATTGTTCTATGAGAAACTGTTCTTTTTCTTGCTTGGCATGCGCTCTCTCTTCTTCAAACATGGCTTGAAGGTCCATTTTCTCCTTTTGTCCAACCCAGCGTTGCTCTACTATTTATTCTTGTGCTTGCTTCAGGGCCACTGTGGCCTGTTCTTTCTCTTCTTGCGCTTGACGAAGGCGGGCTTTGGTCGCATCAGCTAGTCTGCAGAGTTGGGCAGGCTCATCTCCCAACTTTGGTTCTTCTGATGGCGAGGGCACAGTGGATACTACACGGCTGGAGTGAAGGGCCTGTTGTATCCCTCTCAGTTATGTCATGATTCTTTCATAGAAGGCTTCTTGCTTGGCTTCGTTGTTCTGCAAAATGTCCTATGAAGCGTCCAATATGGCTGCAATGATGAAATCGAAGTCATCAATCATGAGTACAATCTAAAGCTTCGGCTTTCTTGCTTTGGATTTCTTCCGCAATGTAGGTTTCGTGGGGGAAACCTTCCTTTTCTTCGATGGATTTGAGTCATCAAGGCGGTTTCATGGCATGGTTACTTCACCTTTCTTCTATTTATCTTCATCCCCTGCTTTTTCTTCTTTCTCCTCTTTGTCCACCTCGTCACCTCCTCCTCCGCCAGGTGAATCTGAGGAAGTCTCTTCTAAGGCGTTGCTTAGTTCCTGTACATCTTCATTCTTCTTCCTTCAGCTACTGTTAGGTGCATTATACTCCTTGTGGGTAACTACCAAGCTTCCAATGAGGTTTGGGTCGGATAATTCTGCATTAGCGACTCGTATAAGGAACTCTACAGGCCATTCCTTGGTGATTTTTTCCAGGTCCTCCTAAGTGATCTTATAGTATGACTGAAGCTCTTCTTTATTCTCATCTACACGCGCAGTGATATATATGAAATGCCTATCTACGCGAAACTTCATAAGGGGTCTAAACCTATCCAAAGTGTTTGGCGTCATCTAGGGGAATGATTCAATAGACCTTTTCAGTTGCAGGTAGTAGTTATGGAATACTGCGTTCGATTGCCACTGTTTTCCCATGTCACTCAAGTACTAGAGCATGGTGAACTTCGCAACAAGTGGTTCGAATGGCTCAATGTCCGGGAAGGTCGCACCTTCCGGCATCTCCCAAGCTATAAACGTGATGAGGATCAACAACCATCTAAAGTGGAACTCGTAGCCCTGATCCTGAGCTTCGTGGCAATCGACTTCTAGCGGTTTCACTAAGTACTTCGCCCAGTTCATCTGTAATCCCTCCACACATTTTCATGTGAGGTCAACCACAAACCCTGTGACCTGCGTGGGTCTGTTCTTTTAGACTAGCTTACCGGAAATCAACTAGAAAGCGAGGCACATTGCACCATTCTGAATGGAGGCTACCTTGTAGCCCCACGTCACCTTCTCTACATCGCCATAGATGTATTTAATCTTCTGTGCCAGGGCGCTGTCTGCAGCCTTCCCTGGGTAGAAATCCTGCGGGTCGGATCTCTGCATGCTCAATCCGGTGATCCTATGGATCAGCGCCGGATCGACAGTAATATGGTTGTCTAACCATAAATAACCATCGTGGAAGCATGACAACAAGAGTTTAATGCACGTGTTAACCTCCTGGTACCTTCCAAAGTGTTAAAACATATTTTAAATTTTTTAATCTCAAGACTAAAGCCTTCCTTTTTCGGGTTTCGGCTTTTCAAGAAGCATAACCCTCACTTTCATTTCCAAAGGGCCGGTACCAAAATCCCGATAGATTTTATTCTAATAATAATAAAAAGAAAAAAATTAGACTAATAAAAAAGGGGTTTTTGGGACTCGAGGTTTATTAATAACATAGGTTTTAATACATATCGAATCGTGAAATCCCGATCCCCGATTTCCCGAAAAATTGAAGTAAATAATTATTAAAAGTAAATTAATCGTATCGCTATTTCGGAAATAGGGATGCAACGATAACATACCTCTTGTCAACTCAATCCCCAAAATCCTGAAACGCGAAATCCCGATCAATTATCTGTGTTAGTCTAAATTAATCCTATTTTGGAGATTAGTCCTTAATCCTAATTAATTAATTCACTAAACGAAAATTCACGGCTTAAGTTAATAATTTCGCAATTTCAGAAATTGGGATTCATCGATGACATACTTCTTGTCAACATGATCCCCAAAATCCCGAAATGCTTAATACCGATCAATTATTTTGCTAAAATGAATTTAAGTCCTAATTTAATCTTGTCGTGATTTCGCGATTTCGAAAATCGGGATTCAGTGATAACATACCTCTTGTCAACTCGATCCCCGAAATCTCGAAACACGAAATCTTGACTCTTAATTGGTGATTAGTATAAATTAACTATGTTTTGAAAGCATGATTAATGACAATCAATCTTTTAGGTTTTGTTCACGTTTCGAGTTCCGATTAAATGAAATGTTTTGAATTTTGAATTCAAAAGCGCCAAAATGCGGCCACCTAAATAAAGAATAACTGGTGATATGTTACACTAATGCGTATATTAGTAAATATCTACTACATTAAATGTATTGAATTATTGACAGTTGTGTCGGTCCCTTCATCGTTAAATGAATTAAAAGAGAGTTTGAAGGTCTGAGTTTCACAACATATTTTGTTCCATACTATCAAGCGTAAGACGATTTTAGTCGAGCTCATACACTCCTTCTCTGTGACAGGTTTTCCATTTAACTTAAAGTCATGGCACCAAAGAAAGAACCGAAGAAGAGTGAAGATACAGAGGAAGGATATATCATATCCGACACTACGCCACATGCTATCGACTCAATTAAATCCTGGACACAAATCTATGAATTCTTGGAATACGAAATCAAGAATTCTCCCACTGATTCCGAGAATCACTTTCAGGATATACCAGAATCAGAGCTTCATAAGATCGTGGCGTGCCCTCGTCTTCTGGCATACAACGACATGATCAGTTGGGCCTTGGAAAAGGTTGATATCCTGACAAGAAGCATTTTGAATGATCAAGGTGTCATTGTCGGCTCATTCAGGCCATAACATATACAAGTAATGTATAAACTCTCGCCAAATCCTAAGTATATTTATAATGCTGAGTTTTTAGCTAAATTTCAAAGGAAGGAGTGTACTGAGGCCGACCGAACTTATCCGGATTTAATTAAAGAATGGAAGAGATGTCCATCAAATTTTAGGGCCAATACCCATGGGGTTTATGCCACGGCGTCTTTGAATGAGTATATGGTCTATGTAGCCATTATGCTATGTAGACTTTTCAGGAAAAAGAATCCTTGCCATTTTCCTACAGATTGGGTGCCCTTTTTAGAAGAAGCTTCAGAAGGATACACTTTTAACTGGAGTAAGATTTTGTCAGATAACCTAGCACAAGAAATTTTGAACTACAGAGTTGGAATATCTAAAGGTCAGCCAGTGGATTTTTATATGTCAGCATACATCATGGATGCGATTTTATTTGTGACTCCATTTCCCCTGATGAATTGGAGTTGGAACATAACCTTCCCTGAGCCCATTCATGTGTATCATTCTGCACTTTGGGAAGAAAATGCTAAGAATGCATTTTACGAAATTTGTCATTTTGTAATAATTCCAATGCATAAAATGTTTTATGGTTGTGAACCCCCTCGCATTTCTGAGGCAATCTCAGAAAATCTCAAAGCAATAGCTAACTGGTTTGTTGAAAAAAAATTCTCTTACATTAGGGTTTATGGGTGCTCAATTCCCCCTCACGCACTTTCAAAATTCCTCCCAGACAGACTGGTATTGAGGGAGGTATCATATCAAATAGTGAAAGGTGGTATTGGGATAGAGCTAAAGGTATCTCAAAAGAAATCATGGCCAATCTTCCTTGTGTATGTCGGGAAATTTTCATTACTAAACCTTGGCCATTCTAAAGTGGAAGCCGAGGCATTAGAGGAGATAAAACTGGTAGATATTGAGCACAGAAAGCATGACCCTTATCAATTAGTAAGCAGACATTTGATGCACTGTAATTTGAAAACTTATGAACATGAACAATCTTTTTATGATGATATATTTAAGGAGGTTAAAACTTATGAAGAGGTATTGAACAGGGTATGGGCCGTATCACTCGATTTACAGACTGGTTTCATGTCTTTCCAAAGTCATAGGCAAAGTTGTTTGCCAAAGATCTTACAGGGTGAGTCCACGACCCCTCCTCCAGAGTAGGAAGGGCCTCCTCCAGGTTTTGAAACAGATGTATAGGATAAAGCAAATACAAGTGAAAAAATGAAGGAAATTGAATTGCCTCTACAAGAAACAAAAGTTCCTCATACAGAAAAATCAGAGGCAGGGAAAGGAAAAGAGTTGGAAATACCCTCAGAAATCCCTAAGAACATTCCCAAAAAAGTAGGAGGAATAGCATCGACGGAACTTGAAAGTCCCATTACCTCTTTGAATCCATTGCAGTCTACTTATGGAAACCCCCAAGAGGGAGCTCTATACGTAAGTGATTTTGAGCCTATTTCTAGACATAAGATTCCTCCTTCCAATTATTTTTTCAGTAAGAAGAGAAAGGATATCCTAAAACAGGAAATGCATCCAAGAGGAGATATGATGATCAAAAAGCACAAAATCATTATAGATGGACAAACACTTAAAGAGGGAGAATTCGCTACAGAGATAGCAGGCACAATGGGAGCCTTAGCATCAGCGAATTTATACTTTGTGGGTAGTTTGACAACTATGTTGGAGCAGAAAGAACAAATGATAGCTCAGCTACAGGATCAATTAAAGGAGACTGAAAGAAATAACAGTTGGGGGATAAAAAAGGGTCTAGAACGAGCTAGATTGAATGACATTCAAGAGATTCAGAAAATAAAAGCAAGCTTAGAGGAAGCAAATCAGAAAATACAAGTCACTCAGGCACAGGTCCTAAAGAAAGAAGAAACAAATAAACAATTACAAGATAATATTAGTTCCATTTCAAATCAAGTGGTAGAGCTTGAAATTTTTCAGGCCCAGGTATTGGGAATACATTTGAAGATAGAAGAGGAACAACAGGGAGTGTTTTTAAATCTAGAATTTATTCAGAATTACTTTCAGGAAACAAGTAAAGATTTGGAGAACATTCTCCTGAAAGAAAGAGAAGTGAAAATAGCCAGGACGACTTTCCAAAAAGCAGTGGCCCTTTCAACAAAGGAGGAGGTCAGAAAGATTCAAAAACTATCTATTCCAGAGTAGGTTAAAGGAGATGTAATACTCAAGGTGTGGGAGGCAAACCTTACAGAAAACAAAAGAATAATCAGAGAGGTCAATGATGACTGTCAAGGAATTTTTAATCTTTTAGAAAAAACTTCTTTGAACATTGGAAAAAACAATTGTTCGAGGTTATTAGGAGAAATTAACATTGTCAAGCACCAGCTAAGATTCAAGGAAGATCTAGAGGAAATGCAGGTGGAGATCCCAAAAATAAAGGTAATCGTCACCGAAATCGACAAATGGATAGTGATGCCGAACTTAAAGTTGCAAACTATTTAGTTCACAAGGAAGATAATTGAAGATCGTCTACCCGAACTACAGAAAAAGTTCTTCATATTTGAGGCAAAAGATATACCAAAAGCTCCCAGAGTTTTGGTGAAGTTTTTGGGAAAATGTATTCGTTGTCTTAAGACAAAAGAAGGAAGTTCGTCAACGCAGACATGAAATATTGTTTTGTATATTTTCATTATTGAAATAACAAAGTAGTTAAAATAGAAATGTAAACGGTTCAACATTGCACATTCAGTAATCGTTAGTCTTAGGAAGTTGGTTAATCACCAACAGGAAAAAAGTTTGGTGATCATGTATAAATAGAATTTCACAAGTCTAATAAGAGGCTTTTTGGTTTTGAGGAGAACCGATTGTATTAAAAGTTTTCAATCCATTGTGATATAAATAATGCAGACGAGATTCTGAATTCTGTCAACTTGAAGCTATGTGTTCTTTAACCCTATTTACAATATATTTCTATGTTTCTCTTTCAATGTCTTTCTAATGAATGATCAACTATATGTTTATTTCATACATCTTTTGTAGTTTGATTTGATTTGGTTATCAAATTATTTACAGCTTTTCCTCTGAAATTGCTATCAGTAATTTTAAGACCTATAGATCATTTGAATGATAATATTTAACACTTCATTAGAAATCTTGTTTTCCTCTTTACTTCTTGTTACAATATGAGATTCTTTCGTGATTAAAGCCTCATATTTTTTCAGCAGTRTTTCTTTGTTATTATACTATTCTCAAAATTGTTTCAAGTTCAGGAAACGGCCTCAACTGTTATTATGTTATTATTTTGAATTTCAAAACTATTTTTCCTATTTTCATCCCTTAAAAACTGAAGCAACAATTTATCAAATTCTTTCAAAATTAAATAAAATTTTACTCTCCATGATTGTCCCAAATAACAGACATCCCAACATAGAACCTGGTCTCCAAGATCAAACTAGCATTGCTTTGAACCTTTTTAATACTATTCTACAAACAGTGACTAACCGGGTTGAATTAGAACGTTCATGGGCAGCTATTGAGAGAGATATTAGCATCCAAGAACAAAGGGAAGCTAGACAGAGGTAGTTGGGAAACCAACTCTAATTTATCCTTCCTTTTGATTTTTACCCTTTAATTACCTTTATCTTTACGGATGCCTTGACGGTATACTTTAGAGCCTTAAAGTATAAACTCAGGAACAACACAAAGTGTGGGATTTTCATGACATTAAGGATAGTGGACTGCGCGATGTTCATGGTCCATGGCTGGGGAATTATCTTCGATCTCTTTCCTTCGTCTTAGTCAATTACTTGTGAGGCATGAGCATGTTGTAGGTCTTGCAGTCCCCTAGATTATAGTCATTGATATTTAAGGTTGGAATCCTCTCCAATTGCGGTCTGACTGTGCGTATCCCCTTCGGGAGGTACGTTGTGATGACTGTGTAGTCAAAGTCCCTTGGGACACTATCATGATTCACCGCACCAACTAGAGGTGGGATGTAATCAGGCAGAATAGATGAGATTAACTTCGCATTTGCTAAGTCATCTTTGTGCTTGGTTCTTTTCTCATCTGCAACCTGGGATGGTCTGGATCCGCGAGCAGTTGACGGGGAGGCTTGCACACCTCACGTCGATGAAGCTTGAACTCCTGTGGACATCACTCTCTCTGCCATAAGGTCAATTAGAACTTCTTCAATGACTTTCTATGTGGCACTGAGCTCGTGCAACATACATGTTTAGATCAGATAACTCAGGTGGATGAATGAATGCTCAAAGAAATGGAATAGGTGTCAATCTCAATAAACATATCACGGTAGAAATGAGTTCTCTTGTTGGCTCGGATACAATTCGCAAAAGTGTTCTCGGTGAAACAGTCGACGAAATAAGTAGACAACGATGTAACGGATCTTTTCCAATAGACAAGAGGCCTTCATCAATGCAGTTATGTCTGTTACAACGCTGTCCCAACGGTCTGATGGTGATATTTCTGGTCATAATTTTTGTTCTAACCGTTCGGGGCGTCGGGCTAACGGTTATAACACTTTCAATGGTTATATCACTCCGCCATGGCGAAGTGCCATGTTGTGTTGTTCTAATATCCTGGCGAAGTTCTAGTTTTGCAAACCTTCCCTCTGCAAAGTCCCCTCTGGGACCTTATGTAACTTTTCTATCTTTGCTCTCTTCTTACTGAGTTTTCTAGCCTTCTTCCCGGTGATCTTTGTCTCGGTATTCCTCTTTCCATTCTGATTTGTATCTCCTTTTGGTATAGTAACTTCGCGTTGTTGAGATTCTTTCGTAGGGTTCAAGGGAAATACTTATTCTCTATCTAGGGTAGGTGCTCCGTTCTTCTGTGAATCTTATTGTGTTCATTCAACTTCGACATCCAAGTTTTTGTTTTTAAATAGCTTTGATATGTTCTCATGTTCTTCAATCAAGTGCACTATCCTCCTAGTCATGAAATCTTTTAATTCTTGCTTCTTTTGTTCTAAGACTTCCTCTTCTTTTCTTCTATTCTAATTTCTCTCAATCTAGGATTTTCCTAATGACATAGAAAATGGGGCGTTGTTCTCAATAAATTTATCAACCTCGAAATCTTCCCATGTCGTAGTTCCATGAGCACTCATAACTATCTAGGTGAGTCTTCCACATAGGGTTATCATCTTTCCTCTAAATAATCATATTCCTCCTAATGAAGGAATCATAGCAGGCTTTCCTAAAATTTCCCAGGTTATTTCTGTCATAATATTTGTCTGTGTTTCTTCATCTAGAACACAGTCTATGTCGAAGTATCCTATTGTTGTTTCTATGCACTCTTTTTCTTTGAAGATCTCTAATAAGTTGATATTTCGATGATCATTTAGGGTTTCTTTCATTTGTAGTAATACAGTCTCTGATTCTTTCTGGGGTTCTATCGTGGTCTTAGTTTCTTGATCTTCCTCAGGGTTTTCTTGTCTCATATTCATTCTTTCAACCTTAGCAATCATTCTAGGGCAATCCAAAACTTCATGATCCATAGATTGACAACAAAGACAACTAGGTCTTCTACCAGGGAATTCTTTAGCAATATGACCCAGTCTTCTGCAATTATAGCAAAGAGTTAATCTTCTTTTTCTTTGAAATGATCCCCAACCTTTCATGTACTACGCACTAAGATCATGGTAGCTAACCTGCAAAAATTTCTTTCTAGGTTCCTGCATCCATTTGTTAGTCCAAACATTCCTTCTATGCATAGGAATAACATATCTTTCATTATTTCTATCAGATCAACTCATATCAAACCTTCTTTCATCTAGTTGTGCCCTACTTTTCAAGCTAGGACAAAATTTATCAAACAGACCTAGATCCATACTTTTGAAACAAAAATTTCCACTTATCTTCCCTTTTTCAATCAAAACTTTTCACTGTTCTTACCTTTAACAAAGCACAAAGCCTTCATATCTTACCTCTTTTCTTCAAATCTAACTTTTATTCTTAGCACAGAGCTTCACAAGTTAAGTAGACTATTGTGCACTAAAGCAACAGATCTATGCACAAAGATTTATTTTCTTCAGTTCCCAGCAATCACAATTCCAGGTCTTGGCAACGGAACCATTTGTTGGCACAGGGAAAGAACTAGGGTTCAATGCTACAATAGTTCACCAACAAAACCCTAACTACCGGCCCTTTCGGCAACACCTGCGAAGCAGATGAAGTCTCACCTGAGGTAGAGGCAAGGGTGATTGCAAGACTCAGATGTCTGCAACCTTAGCTGGGACACCAATCTACGATTACAACACCTTAACAAAGCACTTAGCAGTTACAGTTCATCAATATTTAACCAATATCTACTTCGTAGATAAAACCCTAATAACAGAGAAGCACAGTATTCACACAAATCCAATATAATCCAGCACTAATCACATCAACATAGATCATATCTAGCATTCAATCACATTATTAAGCGTAAATTATTAATAGATCTATCTATCATTCATATATATCAAAGCACTTAAGCAAGTAAACACATCAATACATCGCACAAAGCATAGCAACATAGGATATATCTCTTTTATTACTTTCATGCACACATGTGCATCTACCCAACTTTTAATTCTTATTCCCCCTTTTTCTAGACTATATTATATCTCAATTCCCTTAACTTATTTAATATTTTAATTAGTCACTTATTTAGACTTAGACTCTTTGTTAGTTTTTCTAGTTCATATTTTAATAATTAATTACATGCTCTTTCTAACAATGTCTAAGTATTTTATTTTACTTTCTAGGCCTTCTAGATTTTTGTTGACTCAATACTTGATTACGCGACGTGCCCTTCAAGACACACCTTCGTGCTCCAAGGGTGTCACTTTCCATTGACCAATTTGGAAGTTTGTTCGACACTTGGAGTCAACACTCCACTTGGTTGACCTTGTGAGAGACTAAGGGTTGTCTAAGGAATAAGGATTCTTCCTTATTGCACGCCCCTTAGAATTCTTTGTGAGTGATTTTATGAGTCTACCCTCATCGTATCGTGGACCTCTCAGAACGAGGTAATCATTACCATGCTTTCAAGTCCCAACGGGAGTGCTAGTAGGCTATGACAAGGACGATGCCACACCTCTCCCTCATTTTTCTAGTTTCCGTGTATGACCCCTTTACTCCATATGTGAGTCAGATTAGAAAGTGTCGCCATGTCTACATCCACTAACAAGAAATGTGTCAATAATCCATATACATAATATCCATACGAGATCATCCTATAACACATGTGTGTAAATGAATACTTAAAACTCAAACCAAATACAAGTCCTCTCTCTGACTCAATCTGGAGTCCAAGGAAGTTCATTGATGCCATAGACATCCTCAACCTATCATTTATATTGCACACTCAGGAGAAATTATCAATAATACGTGTCAATATATACATCTAGAATTTAACATATAAATCAAAATGACATCACAATATAAATCATAATCAAAGCACTGTCATAATGTGTCATAATCGGATCACTTTCTCGCAAGTGTCCTCAAAGAATAAGTCAGTATAAAATGTGATCAATGGAACTGGATCTTACAAGGTTTGTGATTAAGTTGAAACATTTTTTAGATCTGAAGGTGATACTTTTAATGATTTTCTCATTCTTTTTAAATTAATTTGTTTACAATTTAAACCTGAATATTTACCCTCTAGATTTGAATTAACATGATGATTTAAACACACTTTTTCTCTTCCTTGTATTTCTAATAGTCATCATGAACAAGAAGATACTATTGCCCGTACTGAATTTAATGTTGTTAATGAAAATATTGTTGACTTTATTCATGAAAAGATTGTTGAAATAGCTAGCAAACAGACTAGGGAAAATATGAATATGATAGTTTTTTATCCTGATACTGTCAAAGAAGAAATCCAACAATCAACATTTTTAATTAAGAATGACAGCAATATTTTTTCTTCCAGTAGCATGCTTAGTACAACAGATTCCTCTATTTTTTCAAATTTTGTTCATGAATTGCAATTACATAATTCAAAGCATTTTAATCATAATTTTCATGAATTTAATTCCAGCCAAAAACATCATGCTCCTGAAACCAATTCTAATAATATTAAATCTGACTTATGTATCATGAATATTAATGGAGTAACAGAAATTGAAATTTGGGAATTAAATCGTAATTTTTAATGACCATTTTGTAGAGAGGGAAACTTTTCACCTCATATGTTCCAATAGTCATTATGATTCATACCCTGATTTGTTTAATAAATTGAATCCGTTTGATAATAATTTAATAGTTCCTCTGGTGCAGGAGCATCACTCCAACTCAACAGTGCATCAACAGCCAATGTAGCAACGCACAAGGAGGGAGCATATCCCAAGGAGAGAGAAGCACCAGCTTTCTCATTTTTTAGTTTAAATCTCAAATTTAATGTAAATTTAATATTATAAGGCTCGAGGAAGGATGATTCATTGTCATTGTACAGGATGCATGTAAAGTCTCCTTTAATGGCTAACAGGTAGATGAGTCTAGATCTGATTCGGGCTAGATGTAAATTAAATGTAATTTAATGTAAGTAGGTGGAGGAAGGCTTGAGAAGCCCCTCTTATGTAAAAAGATCAATTGTATCGAGATTTTCATAAGGAAGACGAGAATATGTAAGTGAATGAGATAGAGAAGAGAGGAGAGGAGAGAAAGAGTTGAGACTTTGTTGCAGTCATGTCTTGTAAACATTGTAAATAGCATTCAGTTTTAATACAAAGGTAGATTTCCCTGCATATGAGTTTTTGTATGTGTGTTATTTGTGAATGAATGTGTTTATTATGTATATTTATGAATGTTGTTAGTTCATGTATGTTTCCTTTGCAGGAATAGATAGACTTCTTTATCTGTGTGAGTTTGTGAGTGTTCTGGGCTCTTAAGACTAATGCAAGGAGTGAATGTTAGAGTTGTGGAAAAACTCTAAGGATCCATATCAAGGTGTGTGCAAGAACTCATTCATGAGTTCAGGAAGAGCATGTCAAGTGGGCACACCGGAACAGGTCATAGAGATTAGAGGAGAGATAGTGTGAGTGTGCGTAGAGCCTCTGCAAGGAGTGCAGAAGGTGAGAACTTTATAAAGTTCTAGACTGCAGAGAAAGTGCAGGGAGTGCGCAGGTGAGTCTGAAAAGTTCAAGACTCAGGAGGAGAGTGCAAAGAGTGCACAAAGACAACCTACTACTAGAGTGTTAGTAAAGATCAAGAGGAAGAGCATAGACAACCATAAGGTTGTTGAAGGAACACTCTAATAGTGTTCAAAATCTCAGGAGAAAGAGCGCAGAGTGTCAGGAGGGCACAAGAGGTCATATGAATAGAATAAAGGTATTGAACCCTTTGAAACTAAAGAGTTGAAAGATCAGGAGGAAGAGCGTGGGTACCAGGAGGGTATAGGGAGTTGTTTACGGAACAAAGGGCCTAGCCCCTATGAAGTTTGAGAAATTGCAAGCTCATGAGAGATAGTGTCGTTGTTCATAGTTCCAACGCAAGGAATGTGGAGTCCAAACCATTTATAGGTTGAAATCTTAGGAGAGGTAGTCTAAGTTCTTATAGAGTGAGTGCAAAGAGAGCACAGGATTGGAAATTCGATAATTATTGAAGAAGCTCATAGGATATAATTGCAAGGAGTGTGCCCACACTTCATCCAAAGTGTTGAATGAAGCTCAGGAGGAGTATCATTTTCTAAAATGTAGGCAAAGACCAAGCAGTCAGTCCTACAGAAGAAGATAAGAGGCCAAACCTTTGAGAATTTGAGAAATCCTTCATTGGAAGGAAGCGGAGCTGCAAAGGAGGAGGAAGCTAAAACAGCCTTTGGATTAGTTGTAATATTTGATCTGGGCCATTAGATCAACCCCAGGCAGAGGAGGAGTGTGTGGGAAATGAGAACAGATCCCAAACATCGGATCTGAGCGCAAAAATCGTGATTCGTTGACCTTGCAGTTCAGAGATTCGGCACTCCAAGAGAAATTGACCTTGAAGTCGACAGGAGGAGAAATCCCCGAAGCTCTGAAGTTCTAGAGTGGGTCTACACCATAGATCAAGGGGAATGAGTGTGAGCCATAATATTCTAGACTGATTCATGAGTTCAGCGGTCTGGGAGAATTTGGGCATTGTTGCACAAAGGGAAGGAAGTCCCCAATCCAAGAGTACATCTTGGTCATCGATTATAAGTACATGTGTCCATAGATCGAGCATAGTTCATAATTTTAACGCTCTAGAGAATTTGAAGTGTTGTTACAAGAGCGTGCAAAAACCTAAAAGCTCTTAAGCCTGGCGCAGATCCTCACCATTGGCATCAAGTGTACATGTCTACAGATCACAGGACTTCAAAGATTTGACACTCCGAAGGAATTTGGGTGTAAATTATTCTAGGTAAAAAATCGTCAAAGGCTCGAAAGTCAGATTCCATGTTGATCATCCATCATTAGGGACACATGGACCATAGATCCCCTCCCTTCACTAGTTCGGCGTTCGGATGTTCGGGGGATTGGTGGTGGTTAGAATTTAAAAATATTGAAGCCTAGAGCTATGAAGTAAATCAAAGTCATTTTTTGTTGGAGGAATAAGGGTCATAGATCGTCATAGACCGTTGGTTCAGCATTCGGTGATTCGGGAGGAAGTGTGGTGTAAGGTATGAAAACTCCCAGAGGCTGGAGTCTGGAGTAAGTGCGGATCATTGATCTGTGATGAAGGTCAGTCGTCTAAGCTATAAGTTCATCGTTCGTGAATTCACAGGTATTGTATGTTGGAGCAGGAAAAACTCTCGAAGCCTAGATCCCCAGAGTTACTGTGAGTCATGTATTTTGGCACGAGATGTAGACCTTCGATCCCAGGGCCAGTTCGGGAATTTTCCAATTCGTCGTTGAGAGGTTTCAAAAGGTGTTGAGGGGAAAACTCCCATATTTTCAAGCTCCAGAGCATTGAAGCAATGTTTTTTGTTAGGCATCTAGTTCTAGCCCGCGGTCATATGTGATTTCCGCCCAAGAAAAGGGGCTAGCACCCGATTTCGATAATAAAGGCAAAGGGGGCTTAGAGAAAGTGTATGTGGGTCTTTGTGGGACATGCACAAGGAAATTAAGGACCTATGAACATTATGAGAGGATCTAGCAGTGATCCGAGAGCACGAGCCTCTAGGAGTGGTGGGGGTTTGCATCAAGTCATATCAGAGAGTAGAAAATATTTTGTCTGATAACATCAAGTGGTATCAGAGCTCAAATAATATTTTTTCTGATACCATCATATGGTATCAGAGCTTTATTTTTTTCTGTAGATAGCAGGCAAAGGAGGAGAAATTTGAGTACTGACGCTCTATGTAAATATTGTATGCAGGTGTGCAGTAGAGCAGACAGCCAGGTGGGTTGAAAGAAAAGGACTAATTTTGTTCTTGAAATAGAGGAGAGCCCATGGATTTATTAAGGTGAGCAGTTGGAGTACAGCATCCAAAGAGATAGGAGTGCTTAGGAGAAGGAGCAAGCGCAAGGTCTTCACCTACACTCAGTCGAATTGTAAAATATCAAAGAAGGTTTCAGCAGGATGGCGCAGACCCCCTGCCCTAGGGCCGAGATCAGTGCAGGATATTTTCCCAAACCAAGCAAAGAGTTAATTAAACCCTTTGTTTAAGCCACGAAATATTTTGGGCTTTGCGAGTTGGAGGTTCTCAATGCAATGTCATGACTCTTACAATTGCCGAAACATGAAATGTCAATGAAGGTTGACTCCTTCAACGCGACGAGCACACGCCACCTGTTACCCACAAGTTTCAGCTTTCAGGACTTGGAGCAAACATCCAATAGTCATTCCTCTTCCCTTATGATTCCCCGAACTCCAAAATTTCTCCTTTTGCAGGATCAATGACTGTAAGCCTCCCTTGATCCAATGGTCCCGATATTTTTTGGATTTCGCGAACCGGGAGTTTGAAACTCTCGACTCCAAAATCACTTGTCATGCCAATCCCCAAATTCCTGAAATACGAATTCGCACAATATTCGACGAATCTCGTTGGACTAGATCCAATGACCCCTATCTCTCCTGAGCTTATGGGTGATTGAAAAGGTACTCGCCTTAACCCCCTTACTTCTTTGCAAGATCCAATGGCTCTCAGGTCTTCGACACTTCTCCACAAAGTGTTCCCGCCGTTCGATTCCACACCTGATAATCCCTTTTGCAATTTGGGAGTTAGAGTGACCAAGGATTTTGGCCTGCACTCCAAACTTATGAACCCTGAATTTCTAAAATGATCTGACGGTTCGAACTGACCACAATCAACGGTTCATGTTGATTATTGATATCAGGGTGGTGGTTCATTCGACTCCTGACCACCTTGCAACTCCTCTGGATCCTACGGTCCTCGCGATTTCGTGAGTTCTCCATAGAGAATTCTTACCGCCTGATTCACTCCTCAATGACTTCTGCCCAAATGACTCGGTGTTCTCCCTCCTAAACTTGACTTCTATGAAATGATTTTGACCTTCCTCTCCCTTTGATCACTTCAAAGGTTAAATCCCTCCTGAGCTTTCACTCGTAAACTCGAGCTTCCAAAACAGATCCCTGCATGCACTTCTTGCGGAAAACTTTCGAATAACCTCTGGTTATTTCAGTCTTCGACCCTGTGCACTCTTTGCAATAGTAGTCTCTCAATGTTCTTTCTGGATTTGTAAAATCCAAGGCTTCAATTGGCCTGTGCACACCTTTCATGGCTCAGTGCTTCACCTACACTTCAGCTGGTATGAGAACAATGATATCTCTCCTGATATTTTTGAGATAAAACTCAGACCCTTGTCAACGCACACCTTGCATACGTTCATTGCACTCCTTGCAGGAATCCCCAGGGAGAGAAACAATTGAAACTCATTCTTCTCCTCTCTCAGACTTCATACATTCAACATGAAATCATACACACGACACAGCATTTAAATAAATGTGTAACAGAGAAATAAATCAACTGTAAATATACCATTCAACTAATGTAAACAGTAAGAGTCATAACACCATGAAAATTTAGTCAAAGCTTTATATATTAACTCAAGCATTCCTGTACATGGGTTCTTCTCTACAACTCTCTGCTTCAGCTCTATAGCTTATGAATTCTGAATGATCATCTAGTTACAATGATACAAGGGTGAGGGTGTCTATATCTGTTTTCCCTCCTACACTTCTAAACTGTCTAATCTATTAAATTAAATCTACCTACTTGCATTCATTACGCATAAATGCCTTTACATTCGACAGATGAGAGCAATGCTCAAGATATGTTTACAACATCTAGATATAAATGTAAGTACGCTTCCCTTATCTATTTCATTAATGTCCATCCATTAATCTTCAAAACACTTCAAAATGTGTGTGGGTGCTTTTCCAGTTGTCTTCCTCCTTTAGGCTGCTTGGTTGGCTGCATACGATGCTCCTGCATCATACTCCCTTGCTTGAAAATTTTCATGAACTCTTGTTCATGAGGTCTTGCATGGTCTATCCATGCCTATGAATTGATACTTCATCCTCCCAACTGGCATCTTCAACTGGATGTCCCTTCCATTTGACCAAGTATTCAAAATACTCTTTTCTCCTGGTCTTTTTGCTAATCCTTTTGTCAATTATGCTTTTCATCTATGGCTTTCCAGCTACATGCATTTGTTTTTTCCATTGAATTTCTTTCTGTTCCTCCTCTACTCTTGCTTCTTCAGCTCTGTAAGGGTACAAATCCACAATATTGAATATTGGTGATATTCCAACCCCATCGGGTAATTCAATCTCATATGCGTTTTCCCCAAATTTCCTTATGACCCTGCACGGTCCAATCTTTTTCATCTTCATCTTGTTATGTGTTCCCCTTGGGAACCTCTCCTTCCTCAGATGTGCAAGAATTAGATCACCAACTTCAAACTAAATTTCTCGCCTGTGTTGATCTGCTCTACACTTGTATTCTTGATTTGAACTCTGTAATCGCTCCTTAATTTGGCTGTGAAGCTCATTCATTCCTTCTGCAAAGTCTTCTACACTAGCACTTCTAAATTCGACATGTTCTGCATCTTTCAATTCAGAAACTCCCCTTGGCTGCATTCCATATACAATATGGAATGAACTGTGCCCTGTGCTTCTATTGAGTGAATCATTGTAAGTGAATTCTGCCTGTGGTAGAATGTGATCCCATTGACTGCGGTGTTCAGTCACTAATCTCCTTAACAAATCTCCCAAGCTCTTGTTTACGACCTATGTCTATGCATCTGTCTAAGGATGATACGCTGAGTTGAAAGACAAACTTGTCCCCAACTTCTTCCATAAGGTCCTCCAGAAATGCCCTATGAACTTGGTATCTCGATCAGAAATTATGCTCTTTGGCAATCCGTGAAGTCTTACGACTTCCTTGAAAAACAGGTTTGCAATATGAGTTGCATCACTGGTTTTCTGGCATGGTATGAAATGTGCCATCTTTGAAAATTTGTCGACTACCACAAATATCGAATCACATCCTCTTTGTGTCCTTGGTAGTCCCAATATGAAATCCATGCTCATTGCGTCCCATGGCCTTTCAGGTATGGGTAATGGCTGGTATAACCCTGCGTTCTGCCTTTTTCGTTTCGTTTGTTGGAAAATTTTGCATCTATCCACGAATTTCTTAACATATGTTCTCATCCCTGGCCAAAAATATGAGTTATTCAACTTTGAGAACGTCTTGTCATGACCGAAGTGTCCAGCTAATCCTCCACTGTGTTTTTTCCTTCAGCAGGTTCTCCCTCATGGAGCATTTAGGAATACATAGTTGATTTCCCCTGAACAATAATCCATCCTAGATCATGTATTCAATCCATTGGCTTCTATCCATGAGAATTGGATTCTCAGATGCCTCATATGCCTCTTTAAAATCTGGGTCATCCCTGTACATTTCTTTGAGGTTATCAAAACCCAAAGACTTGACTTTGAATTCCTGCATAAGCAAACATTTCCTACTCAAAGCATAAGCAACTTTGTTAGCAGTCACAGAAATATGATTAGTCACAAAAGTAAAATTATGCATGAATTAAACCCAGTTATCATGCTTTTGGTTCAACTTCTCGAATTGCAAAGCATGATTATCGCTATACAAAACAAACTCCTTGGGAACAAAATAATGTCTCCATTTCTTCAGTGCTTGTATGACTACATAGAATTCTTTGTCATACGTGGAGTACTTAATATTCGCTTCATTTAGTTTTTTGTTGAAGTACGCGACTGGCCTATTGTCTTGGCTTAAGACCACTCCAATTGCAAATCCACTCATGTCACACCTGACCTAGAATGTCTTGCTAAAATCTGGCAAAACCAAAATTGGTTACACAGTGATCTTTTCCTTCAGCAGATTGAAACTCTTCTCTGCTTCCTCTGTCCAGTGAAAAGATTTATGTATTTTCTTCACCGTATCCATCATTGGTGCACTAATTCCACTAAATTTTCGGATGAATTTCCTGTAGAAACTAGCCAAACCATGGAAGCTCTGAACTTCAAACACGCTCTTCGGTGATGGCCAATTCTTAATCGCATTTATATTTCCTGGATCCATTTTCAATTCATTTGCAGAAATAACAAAACCCAAATAAATGAGTTATGTCCTCATAAATGACGATTTCTTCATATTGATCAGTAATTTCTCTTCCTGTAACCTCCTCATTACTGCAACTAGATGCTTTAAGTGTTCTGCTTCTGTTTTGCTGAAAATTAGTATATCATCAAGATATACAATGACGAATTTCCCAATGAAATCCTTCAATACTTCATTCATCAACCTCATGAAAGTAATGGGCGCATTCGTTAGGCCAAATGGCATGACAAGTCATTCATACAATCCTCCATTTTTCTTGAATGTTGTCTTCCATTCATCACCTTCTCTCATTCTAATTTGATGATATCCGCTTTTCAAATCAAGTTTTGAAAAAAAAATTTCTCCACTCAAGCAATCCATCAAGTCGTCCATCCTTGGAAATGGAAACCTATATCTGATGGTAATCTTATTGATTGCCCTTGATTCGGTACACATTCTCCAGCCATCGTCTTTCTTTGGGCTGAGCATTGTTGGAACAGCGCATGGACTTAAGCTTTCTTGAATCAATCCTTTGTCCATTAAGTCCTGGACCTGCCTCTTAACTTCTTCATTTTCCTGCGGCGTCAACCGATATGTTGCTTTGTTCGGAAAACTAGCTCTAGGTATAAGATCGATATGATGAATTATACTCATGATAGGTGGCAACGAACAAATTAGTTCGTCCACTACTATATCAGCAAATTCTCCCAGCAATTCTTGGATTTCTTCTGGTAAATCATCTATCCTCGTACTGGTAAAAACAATTCTAGGCTTCCTAACCACAATAAATTGTGTGTCTTCCTTCTTCTTAACCTCATCAAGAAGTTCCTTCCCACTCATGAGAAGTATAGTGTTTCTCATCTCTATTTTCACCTCTTTATCCTTAATCGACAGCAACATGTGGGTCCTACCATTTTTCTCCAGGGTATACGTGTTCTTTCTCCCATCATGAACTACGTTTATATCATATTGCCATGGTCTTCCCAGCAATAGATGGAAAACATCCATGGGAATGACATCACATAATATCTCATCTTTATATCCTCCTATTTTAATTTCAACTAAACATTGTTTAGTGGCATTTACCTGATGTCCTTTTTGTAGCCTCGAAACTCTGTATGGGCTTGGATGTGCAACAGTCTCCAGCTCCAGCTTTTCTACCATCTCTGTAGATACGAGATTATATGTGCTACCGCTGTCCACTATGACCTTGCATACTCTATCCTTAGTTTTGCAAGCATTCTAAAACAGATTGTTTCTTTGGGTTGGGTTCTCTAGTTCCTTCTTTGGTTTCAAGAGAACTTTCCTCATCATTAAGGATCTTCCACCATCAACGTCCTCTACCTCAACATTCTACCCTTGAGCTTCGACAATGTGAGTTTCACCACCATCTTTCTTCCTATCTGGACACTCATAAGATTTATGTCTGATGTTTCCACAGACAAAGCACTTCACTTCACCTCCTCTGCCTCTTCCTCTTCCTCTGGCTCGAGGAAAAGTATTTCTATCAACATACTGCCTTCCCTGTGAGTTTCCTCCTCTCCCAGGTTGAGTTTGAGGTTTCTTCTTTTCTTCCTTAGGTTTATGAGTTCTATCTTGGGAAATTGTCTTGCCTCTGCTTTGATTTCTACCTCGACTTCTTTGACCTTTCTTCCGGCTTAGCTTCTCTTCGGCTTTCAGAGCCATCTGATAAGCATCTTCCACATTTCGTATGGTCATCATGCTCATCTCATCTTGAATGTCATATCGCAGACCATTCATGTACCTGGAAAATTTTTCATCATCGTTCTCCCGATGACCTGCTCTGATGTTTATCCTGTAGAATTCTTCAATGTATTCTCTCACTGACATCAACTTCTGTCTCAAATTCTACATCCTATGAAACATAGTGATTTGATAATCCCTGGGTATAAGTTTGGATTTCATTTTTGCAACCATTCTATCCTAGTTCTTGATTTTATGTTTTCCTTTGCAACATCTATCGGCCTGCAGTTCATCCCACCATAGTGTTGCATGCCCTTTAAGTCTGGTAACAACACGTTTGACTTTCTTATCTTCCTCGACATCCTCATAGTCAAAGTATTTGTCTAGAGCTCTAATCTAGTCTAGAAGTTCTTCAACATCCAAGTTTCCTTCGTACACTGGAATATCTATTTTTTCCCTAGCACCTATCCTTGCAATAGCCCTGAATAGGCGTTCTTCTGCAGCATCTTCGACTGCAACTTCTTTGTTTATGGCTTCATTTTCACTTTCAGGTTTGCTGATATCCCTAGCATCAACTGTGTGCCTTTGTGTTGTCTCCATAGCATCAAGTCTGGCATGTAATTTGCGCATTTCCCTTTCCATTGTTGGATCAGGTATTTGCTTGTCTCTTCTTCTCGGTGGCATGGCTGTAAATTTTCCTCTTTTCTCTCTACTACAAGAAGCAAAGAATTTGTTCTATGCTCTGATACCACAACTAGTGCGTATCAGACTACTCCTTTTCCTCTAGCTCCCTCTACCTGAAATATACAGACAAAAATCAGGCTTTGATACCACAACTGGTGCAGACCCCTTGCCCTCGGGCCGAGATCAGCGCAGGATCTTTTCCCAAACCACACAAAGATTTAATTAAACCCTTTGTTTAAGCCATGAAATATTTTGAGCTTCGTGAGTTGGAGGTTCTCGATGCAATGTCACAACTCTTACAATCGCCGAAATGCAAAATGTCAATGAAGGTTGACTCCTTCAACGCGATGAGCACACGCCACATGTTACCCACTAATTTTGGCTTTTGGGACTTTGAGTGAACAGCCAACATTCTTTCCTCTTCCCTTATGATTCCCTTAACTCCGAAATTTCTCCTTTTGCAGGATCAATGACTGTTAGCCTCCCTTGATCCAACGGTCCCGATATTTTCGGGATTTCATGAACCGGGAGTTTGAAACTCTCAACTCCAAAATCACTTGTCACACCAATACCTGAATTCCCAAAATACAAATTAGCACAAGATCCGATGACTCTCGTTGGACTGGATCCAACGACCCCTGTCTCTCTTGAGATTATGGATGATTGAAAAGGTACTCACCTTAACCCCCTTACTTATTTGCAAGATTCAATGGCTCTCGGGTCTTCAACGCTTCTCCACAAAGTGTTCCCGTCGTTCGATTCCACACTTGATAATCCCTTTCACAATTTAGGAGTTAGAGTGACCAAGGATTTTGGCCTACACTCCAAACTTACGAACCCTGAATTTTTGAAATGATCTGACGGTTCGAACTGACCACGATCAACGGTTCACGTTGATTCTTGATATCAGGGTGGTGGTTCATTCCACTCCTAACCACCTTGCAACTCCTCTGGATCCTATGGTCCTCGCAATTTCGCGTGTTCTCCACGGAGAATTATGACCACCCGATTCACTCCTCAATGACTTCTGCCCAAACGACTCGGTGTTCTCCCTCCTGAACTTGAATTCTAAGAGAAGATTTCGACCTTCCTCTCCCTTTGATCACTTCAAAGGTTAAATCCCTCCTGATCTTTCACTAGTAAACTCAAGCTTCCAAAACGGATCCATGCACGCACTTCTTGTAGCAAACTTTCAAATAACCTTTGTTTATTTGAGTCTTCAACCCTGTGCACTCTTTGCAATAGTAGTCTCTCAATCTTCTTTCTGGATTTGTAAAATCCAAAGCTTCAACTGGCCTATGCACACCTTGCACGACTCAGTGCTTCACCTGCACTTCAGTTGGTATGAGAACAATGATATCTCTCCTAAGCTTTTTGAGATAAAACTCAGACCCTTGTCAACGCACACCTTACAGACGTTCATTGCACTCCTTGCAGGAATCCCCAGGGAGAGAAACAATTGAAACTCATTCTTCTCCTCTCTCAGACTTCATACATTCAACATGAAATCATACACACAACACAGCATTGAAATAAATGTGTAACAGAGAAACAAAGCAACTGTAAATATACCATTCAACTAATCTAAACAGTAAGCATCATAACACCATGAAAATTTATTCAAAGCTTCATATATTAACTCAAGCATTCTTGTACATGGGTTCTTCTCTACAGCTCTATGCTTCAACTCTACAGCTTATGAATTCTGAATGATCATCCAGTTACAATGATACAAGGGTGAGGGTGTCTATATCCGTTTTCCCTCCTACGCTTGTAAATTGTCTAATCTATTAAATTAAATCTACCTACTTGCATTCATTACGCATAAATGCCTCTACATTCGACAGATGAGAGCAATGATCAATATCTATTTACAACATCTAGATATAAATATAAGTATGCTTCCCTTAGCTATTTCATTAATGTTCATCCATTAATCTTCAAAACACTTCAAAATGTGCGTGGGTGCTTTTCCAGCTATCTTCCGCCTTTATGTTGCTTGGTTGGCTACGTACAATGCTCCTGCATCACAGGAGAACTAGATGCTAAGTGAGGAGAGTTTGGAAGAGGTTGACTATAGCTCACAACGAGTAAGTAGAAGCTCACAGACGAGAGGATAAAATGGTTAGTGAATGCCATAAACAAGGTCCAAGAGGAGACCACAAGAAAATGAGTAGAGAGGAGATGGATAAAGAGCTAAATGAGACTAGAGAGGATCTCAACAGATTAACGTTGCAATGGAGAAATATGCAGCAAGAGAGATGGAGGTATGAGTGGCCCATGAAGAAGAAGGTAAAGTGGCCTATCCAGCAATTGATTTCAAAGAGGAAGAACCAGATATTGAGGAGGTGGTTGAGGCAAGTGGAAAACCTTAGTGACATGGAGGAGGAGATGGTTCACATTTTTGAACCAAAATATGGAGAAATCCTCGATGGATGAGAGAGATCAGTTGAAGATATCAAAGACTACCAGAAGGGAAAAAAGGAAAAGTCGGGTTTCTAGGTGGAAAAAGAGGAGATGAGACTGTTTGGAAATCTCAGTAACTCATAGAAGGGTTCATATCAGCAAGGAGTGATGACAGAAGAAAAGGAGGAAGAGGCAAGAGAGAAGCCTCATCAGCATGAAGATTCATGTGGGGTTGCAAACCATGTGAATGAAGATGATAAGAAGTTGAATACTTCAACTATCAAGGAGGAAGATCAGAGGTGCATTCTGATCATTGGGGGAACCTGCATATTCCTTCCAAGAAGCCCAGCAGAGGCTAGTGCATGTGTCGCACATGAGGAAGTGATGTAGGAGGAATCTAGAGAAGAGGCCATTGTGCCAAATGTTTTTAAAATTAACATTTTATGTGAAACTGCAGGTGCAGGAGAAGAAAGACAGCCAACAAAAACTATCATGGAGGAGGAAGAAGAAGGAACATATTCCCAAAGTTTGGAGGGAATAAAATACCATAACCATGTTTTGATGGTAGGGGAGATCAGAGTATCTCTTGTAAATGGATTAGGATAAAAGTCCAATGAAGATGTTGCTTGTAAAGAAGCTAATAGACAACCCATAGATTATGTCATTTCAGAAGACAAAAGAAGGAGAAAAGAAGAGAATTCAATGGAATTGCTCACAAATTGCATCAAGGAAGATGAACAGAGGACAACTGAAGAATTGGAACCTACAGCAGGAGCGAGAGCAGTAGACAGCATGGATTTTGTTGATATGTGTGAAGAATTGGAAGCCCTGGGAGAAAGAGTAATAACCCAGAGTAGGCTCATCCAACAGGTCAAGTTGGAGTTTGATGAAGAGGAGGAGATGCAGCAGCAGAGCATACTGCAAGAGAGAAGACAACCCATGGACAATCTGGATAAGGAGATAGAGAAGATAAGAAGGCTGATGTTGAAGTTAGAAAGGGAGACAGTCGAAAATAGGTAGAGGTTGACCAGAGCAGAAGTAGTAGCAACAGCAGCAAAGAAAAGGAGTAGTTGGACATCTCCAGAATGAATTTTGGAACCCAAGAGTATCTCAACAACAGTAGCAGAGGAGCCATGAGCAGGAGCTCATTATTTTTTCAGTATTGGAGTATGATGCAGAAGAATCACTCCAACTTAGAAGCGCGTAAACATCCATCGCAGCAGTGCACAAGGAGGGAGCAAATCCCAAGGAGAGAGAAGCGTCGGCTTTCTCGTTTCTTAGTTTAAATCGTAAATTTAATGTAAATTTAATATTGTAAGGCTCAACGAAGTCCTAGTCATTTTGTTTATATGGGTTGCATGTAAATTCACCTTTAATGGTTGATAGGTAGATGAATCTAGATCTTATTCAGACTATATGTAAATTTAATGTAATTTAATGTAAGTAGGTGGAGGAAGGATTGAGAATCCCCTCTTATGTAAAAAGATCAATTGTATCGAGATTTTCATAAGGAAGACAAGAATATGTAATTGAATGAGATAGAGAAGAGAAGAGAGGAGAGAAAGAGTTGAGACTATGTTGCAGACAAGTATTGTAAACATTGTAAAGAGCATTCAATTTTAATACAAAGGCATATTTCCCTGCATATGAGTTTTTGCATGTGTGTTCTATATGAATGAATGTGTTTTTTAAATGTGTTTATTGTGTATATTTATGAATGTTGTTATTTCATGTATGTTTCGTTTGCAAGAATAGATAGACTTCTCTATATGTGTGTGTAACATACCCGGCCACCCAGGCCGGGTCATGCCACCGAATAGCTTTCATGCTCTGATACCATCTTGTAACATCCCCAGCATCCAACTGGGCTATTCCACATAAAATCTTCTGACTGTATACAAATTAAACATATACACATTGAAACTCTTGCGGAACTTTATATATATAAATCAAAACAGAAAAATACATTATGTAAATGCACATTTTCATATGGAAATAATAGTAACATATACATGCAGCATAGACAAGAAATACCCATAAATATAAAGACATGTATAAACCACACATAGGAAAAACCCATAAACAAACACATAAATAATAATACAGCATATAAATTAACACACAATTGACACTTATCTTGGTAAAAATATCACCAACTGTGTGCATACCTTCCACAAACCTCCCAGCCTTAGACCACACTGCTCATCACTCTCAACAATGGGTCACCCCTGGGCTGGGACTAAACTCCACCTGGGTAAAAGGATTCCTAACCAGGATGGCGTATCTCGGACAACAGGAAAGACTTTGTCATAGGTGCCAAATAAAACTAACATACTACAATCCCTCATTCCCCACATGCATGTCCCACCCCAGGAAGTACGCCCCTTCTTTGCTCAACAGACCCTCGGTTTCCCCACTTCCCTTCCAGGGCTTCAGCAATAGGCCGAACAGGAAGTCTCAAAGCCTTGTAGTTGTAGTTTATCACCTTTCAAAAATCAATTCCCAACAATTCTCTCACCTTGAGAGAAATTTCTCATGGGCCTGACAACCCGCCTCTTTAGTATCCCACGGGCCTGACAACCCGCTTCTTCAGCCCATCTCCCCAGCTAACCAAGTACAGATACAAGTATAGGTATGGATACAGGTACAAGTATGGGTACGGTTATGGAAACATGTACAGGAAGGTACAAAGGACATTTGAATGAATGAGTGCATGATGATGGGATGAATGAATGAATGAATGGGAAAATGCACTAAGTCCAAACTATGTGTATGCATGTTCCCAACTTGACACTTGTCATGTTGACAGCCACTTTGGTCCACTTGTCCCCATCTTTAGAACTTAGGATAAAATAATTATCCATACTTTATACTTTAAGGAATATTAATATAATATTCCTTTTTGGCTTAAGCTCCCTAGCTTAGCCTGTTTCCTTAACTTTTAGCCCCCCCTTTCCTTAACTAGTGGAGTTTAGTCCCCCATACTCTTTTATCTTGGTCGGTCTACACGCAACAATGTATTATATTAATGATATGAGTATTTACATATACAAAAATAGGCCCACTGGGATTTAGCATCTAGGCTCTCCGACCTAATCAGCACATAAGCTTTCTGGCTTATAATAACTATCTTACCAACCTATAAAACACAACATATACACAAAGGCTCCCTGGCCTCAAAATCACACACACTTAAGTTTGTTGTGCGTGGTATCCTGGAATGTGCACACTTCATCATTTTAGCACACAGTACATGTGTGCACTATACCATGGAAGGTGCATGCAAAATTATATCAACATCTCACCAGCTTATAAACACATTTACATTTACATTTACAATTTGGGGTTCAGCCTAGGCATATTACAATCCCCTCCCCTTATTTATGCATTGTCCTCAGTGCATTATATACCATGTACCATTCAAATTCTTTAAAAATATCCAAGCTTTAGCTATTTGAAGCTTGTTATCCATCTGTTTCTCTACTTTCCAGCACCAATTCTGGTCTTCATACTATAGTTGGAATTCAATTTCTCTATTCCATAGAGTTGCTTTTAGGAATAATTCAGCTCATTGTTCCATTTGACACACCCTCCTTATGGTAGATACCATTCCATAAGCATCCTTGGGTTGCCTCCTCCTTGTTTCACTCACCATTCCAGGCTCAGGCATCCCTTCACTGCTACGTAGTCCTTCAGCGATCCATTTTGCCAAGGATTTCACACACAAGGAGAGCGCTAACCCATTACCAGAACCCCACCAAGGTTCTACAATTATAGGGATTTAGTATCCTCAATAGTAGTTGTTCTTTCCCAACATTCCTACTTTAATCAAGGTTATCTCATCTACATCACACACATGCAGTTATCATGAGAGAACATTATTAAAATTCCATTTTAGAAATCAAATCAATGTAGTCTTCCATCTAGATTTCAGCAAGCACCATGTTGAATACCATTTTTCCTGCAATGATTCTATCTTGCATACAACCAACACATTGTCAGTATTTCATGTACATAATATTTTAATTGCAATATGTACAAAAATCTTATGCAGTGATCTTAGAATTGCCTACACCTAGCAATCCAATCACAATTACCAAACAATTTATTAGATAGAATGACTCATCATTCTATGCATGTGCATGTTTGCAATTTATAACAGTGAGTTCATTATTTCAATTTTCTAAACAGAAAAATTTGTGTAGTCACTATTCCTGTGACTAACTGACTTACAACTTTCCTATTGCAATGTTGAACAGTTCCTGAAATGTTCTCAACTCCATGAGTTAGCAACATTTCATCCATTAGTATAATTATTTCCATTCAAAAACATATATACATGCACTCGCAAAATGCATTCAGCAAATGCATTTAAGTATATAATTTTATCATGTATGAGTGCAAATCTGCCACTTACTAGGCATGAGTGCAACTCTCAATGCATATCTATTCAATGCACCTTTGCATTTATTTTCAGAATGATCTTTATCTAAGTCATGTATCTCACCATTCATAAATTGGAAATATGGCCAATGTCTTGACACAATCTCCACACACTTCCCATTGTCTTCTCAATTTCTTGGATTCCTTCCTTTTCGACCTGAACACTACACCAAGAATATAATTTTGTGGTGTGCATTAGTGTTAGCAAAAAGGTTGCAGTCCAAGTTTTTCTTTAAAGGTAGGAAGCTCATTGGGTATTTGTGTGGCACATAACCTTTCTATATCCATACCTTGCCATATCCAACCATGTCCTGGACTCATACATGACTAGCTTTCTTGGAATCATTCCTATAACAAGTTCTCATCTTTTATTTCTTTGGTTATTACCTCATAACCAAATTAACATGACATGCTACTATGTCGGTGTGTGCATTCAAAAGATAAAAATATTTGATAACTATAATAGGCCTCTAGCCTTCACCACACCTAGTAGTAACTTATTCATGTTAATGCATTTAAACAATACCATACTATGTATTATAAAAATTCAATTTGGGGAAATTTTTACCTGAATTTCCCTTTGGCAATTATGCAACATAATTTCAAAAGAGAAATACTTACCTGCATGGCCGCCATTAAACAAATTTAATGCTACCTGATTAATTGATGATAGTAGAAGCTCGCATGCCTCTTTATCAGTCTTATAATAAACATTCCAACTTTTTGTTGCTTCCTTCCATATGAAGCAACATTATTAGCAACACTTGCAAACATGCAATAATTCTCACTCTTTATGGTTGTCCCAACAAGCCATAAAACATTTTTTGCTACAGTAATTGCATCAACTTATTTCTCCCTGTATCACTTTTCCTTGTTTATTCCAGAAGTCTTCAATTCATCTAGATTCATGAATCTTCATGTGCTCTTCACGGTAACCATTGTGCATGATTATTTCTGACCTCATCACTTTCTAGCCAAATCACTCTTGGTTGCCTTTGATTTTCCATCCAAATACTAAACTAATATTAACCTTCAGCTTTTATTTATTTCCTGGATCCATCTATCCCAACTCATACTTGGATGAATTATAATTCCAATCATGTTGTCTTATAGACTTTGGATCTTCAACATCCATTTACTTTTCAGAATAAACTATTTCATCTCTTTCTTGATTGAATACTTTAGTATTTGATTTGTCTTTCACTCTTCTCTTCTCCTTTCCAACTAGCCTCAAACTTGGCTTTCATGGCCAGTCTCTAGAATACTGTAAGGATGCACATATGCCTCCTTCTCTAGTTGCATAGAATTAATTAAAAGTACTTAATATTGCTTTTAATTTACCATCATAATTTAAAGTGATACTTCCACCCCCTGGAAATGTCAGTCATGGTTCTATGCCACTTGAGATGGATTATTCTTAGGGACCATCTCTTTTGCATTCAAAACATACATAGAACCATTTTCTTCTTCATGGTTCCTTATTGACTCTCTACAGAGATTCATTTCACTTTAAGTCTTTTTGGCTTTGACATCTCCATGCTATTGTGGAAATATCTTCAATACCTTTGGAATGCATCAACAATCCTTTATTATTCTTTCTTTCCATCCTGGAGTGTTTTCCTACATTCCCATTAGCTTGATATCTACCTCATGATTTCTTCTTCCATTATCTTAGGATGTTCATGGACTTGCAACTACATATTATGCTGATATTAATTTTTAGCATTCCACTATTATTTGGATCCCTCTAATCCAACTCCTACATGACCCAATTATATTTCTTGTCATGTTTTATGAGTAACCTTGGATAGTTAACACCAACTTCCTTATTGAGGTACTTGATGTATCCCTTCCTTATATGATCATATCAGCACTTGGATTTGCTTGATGACTACTACTTTCTCTTGTCTTGACCAATCTGATTTCAACATGACTTGCATAATCCACTTCCAACATGCCATATTGATGTACCTATGCCTCAATCAACACCCCTTAATTATGTGCACCTTCATTTCTTTACCCTTGAAGTGATACCCTTCATGCCATGCTTCTACTCCGCACTCTGATAACCATAAGGGAAGAATTATTATATAATTGCATAGCTAATCCCTGGATATGATGCACTCTTTATCCATATATGCATCAAGCCTCTTTATGTATCTGATTACTAGCATTGTGAAAGTCAATTCCTTTTATAATAGATATGACTCCAATGTATTTCTTAATCTGTATATTGGTTTCTTTGGGAGTAAAAGTACTTTCACCAATTCATTCACTACATGATCTATTCCTTTGCCCATATTTCATTGAATACTTGACCAACATGAGTGGACTTCCTATAGTGGCTTCCCAAGACTTTATGGATGCACCCAGATCCATACCTTAACATTTTGTAGTCTTGGCTTTTGATCATCTTATGAAATCTTTTTGTCATAGCACTCTTTCCTTGAGTACCTTTCTTATATTTAACTAAATTTCAACCTTATCACCTCTTAAGAACTAAAGGTTTTTTACTCTGCAAAAATGTGTAGCCAACAAAAATTTTTAGGCTAAATAATTTAACAAATTTATGAAATTATGTACAATTATGTTCCAATAATGCATCATAATTCCTTCTTCTAATATCTTGTGAAAATTAATTTCCCAAATCAATTTTCTGGGTGGATAATTAGACTCCTCTATCCAATACATTTCTAATGACTGCCCCCTTTCTCAATTCTAAGTCTTGAGCAAAAAGTTATGGTCATTTGAAAATTGTCCATTAATTTCTCTTGTTCACACTTCAACTTGGTGCAAATATGCGTTGTAATTATGCATTTTTGCACCTGCTCCATTGGAATTTTGGTAAGATCTCAATTGGGTTTCTTCATATACTTATTTTGGATAGTCTATCCAAGTTTCACCTCTTTATCGGTTCCAGACTACTAGTTACAGCCTGCTGAAGTTCTAGGCCAATTAGTGTTTTTGGTCTGGAATGCTACAGGTACCTTCTTTTCCATATTAAACATTTTTAACATGCCTGGAATTTTAATTCATCTCTAGTAATGTCTTCTATGGTTCAATATCTTTCCATAGACTTCTCCTATGCTTCAATCTGATTCTAGAGCATAAAGTTATGGCCCTTCGAAGTTAGTTGGGTCTTAAAATTTACCCATTATTGTTTTTCCTGTAACTTCTTCATAAAAGCTTTGTTTAGTGAACGGTTTACACCATTAGAAAGATCTCTATGAGCTCTTTCATTTGAGATACGGAGACAAATTGTACCTTGAGACAACATGTTCTCGTGGTTTTTGAGTAGCTAAAAACGTTGTTTAGGGCCTCAAAAATGCACTGCAAAAAGATGACCTTCAAATAGTATAAAATGTTGCAAAACTTCATTGGTTTTATGTTGTTGTAGACCATCCAAATGACTTCGCACACACAAATTTGAAAATTTACACCCATATTTATCCTGCGCAGCAACATCATAAGGTAGTGCATGCTTCGCGCACCTATTACCAATGTGGATCACTTCTTTATCACGCCAATAACTGGTGTGCACTACTTTTGTGTCATGTGCTAATATCCACCGCGCACAATTTTGGTTCATGCACTAATATCTGTTGCGTGCAATTTTTGTGTCACGCGCTAATATTTTGTGCTCATTTCACTCTGTGTGTTGCACCATGCCAAAGTTCAGTAAGCCCCCACCGTGCACCAGTACTCTACTTGCACCATTAACTAAACTCTCGTGTGACAGCATATACCCACATTACGTGCGCACCAACAAAATTCATCTGCACTCTATCAATATTGCGCACACCACATGCACCATTATTATGTGTGTGCACATTGCATGCGCCAGTATTATGCATGTGCCACTCAATCCACACCGTTCAATGTTAAATTGAGTGTGCACACCCGCACGCCAAAAAAATTTGCGCATTACCACTCTGCATCATGAAGCGCCAAAATTAAGTGCGCACACTCGTGCGCCAATATTTTCCACGCAATGCCACTCTACACCGTGTGGTGCCAAATTTTAGTGTGCGCACCTGCACGCCAACAATTTTTCGCGCAATGCCAAATTTTAGTGTGTGCACCTGCACGCCAATATTTTTCCACGCAATTCCACTCTGCACCGCGCAGTGCCAAATTTTAGCGTGCGCACCCCCGCGCCAATATTTTTCCACATATCACAAGATTTTCACTACGCATCATGCATTTTTAGTGCCCACACCAGCACACATTCATTTTTATGCACATCAATTCCTCGTGAATTCTGTTGCAGAAATTGGGGCTTTTGCCAAACTTTTTCACAATTTTCAACATAGACATTTCTATGAAATTTGTTCAATTTCACCCTGATAACAACAATTCAACCTCTACAAAAACTCGGTTGACATTTCTGGAACTAATTTTTCCCAGACTCAATTCACAAATTGAGAATTTTAAATCAACTAATCTCACTCCATATGTCATGGCTTCCCTGTAACTTCAAATTCGACCAATTCCAGGTTTGAATTTTCTAGAACAAATGATAAATCAAGAACATCTCACCACTTGGCCAAATTTCTCAATTTTCTCTTGAATTTAATAACAGAAAATGGGTTTTTTCCCAATTCCACGTTGTTGCTACTAAATTTTACCATGGACGCTCTGTAACATGAAATTTGGCCACTTTGAAATCAATTCTCTGTGGAATTTCACTTCAACTCAACTTGCTTGGCCCATCCAGACTCAGTGTTGAAAACTGAAGCTCTGATACCATATTGTAACATACTCGGTTGCCCAGGCTTAGTCATGCCATCGAAAATCTTTCATGCTCTGATGCCATCTTGTAACATCCTCGGCATCCAACTGGGCTATGCCACATAAAATATTTTGACTGTCTACAAATTAAAACATATACACACAGAAACTCTTATGGAACTTTATATATAAAACTCAAAACAGACAAATACATTATGTAAATGCACATATTCATACGGAAATAATAGTAACATATACATGCAGCATAGACAGGCAATACCCATAAATATAAAGATAGGTATAAACCACACACAGGAAAAACCCATAAAAATAAACACATAAATAATAATGCATCATATAAATTAACACACAGTTGAAACTTATCTTGGTAAAAATATCACCAACTATGTGCAGACCTTCCACGAACCTCCCAGCCTTAGACTACGCTGCTCATCACTCTCAACAGTGGGTCACCCCCGAGCTGGGACTAAAATCCACCCAGGTAAATGGATTCCTAACCAGGTTGATGTATCTCAGACAACAAGAAAGACTCTACTACATGTGCCAACTCAAACTAACAGCCTACAGTCCCTCATTCCCCACATTCTTGTCCCACCCTAAGAAGTGTGCCCCTTCTCTGCTCAACAGTCCCTCGGTTGCCCCACTTCCCTTCCATATCTTCAGCAACAGGTCAAACAGGAAGTCTTAGAGCCCTGTAGCTGTAGTTTAGCACCTTTTGTAAATCAATTCCCAGCAATTCTCTCACCTTGAGATAAATTTCTCACGGGCCTGACAACTTGCCTCTTCAATATTCCACGGGCCTGACAACCCGCTTCTTCAGTCCAGCTCCCTAGCTAAGCAGGTACATATACAGGTATAGGTATAGATATCGATACAGGTACAGGTACGGGTATGCAAACAGGTACAGGAAGGTATGGAGGACAACTGAATGAGTGAGTGCATGATGATGGGATGAATGAATCAATCAATGGGAAAATTCACTAAGTCCAAACTATGTGTATGCATGTTCCCAACTTGACACTTGTCATGTTGAGAGCTACGTTTGTCCACTTGTCCCCATCTTTAGAAATTAGGATAAAATAATTATCCATACTTCATACTTTAAGGAATATTAATATAATATTCATTTTTGGCTTAAGCTCCCTAGCTTAGCCCTTTTCCTTAACTTTTAGCCCCCCCTTTCCCTAACTA
>ML790510.1:721279-745297 GCA_009831015.1 Picea engelmannii | reverse complement strand
GATTAGAAGGTGAACAGAAGGAAATTGCAACCATTGTAGCCTTAGCCCAAGACCTTTCTATCCAGCAAAATCAAATCGACAAGATTGTAGACGAGTACCAATATCGTCTTATTGCACCTACATGGGTGCCTCCACACTACCCAATCAAGCAAGGTTATAACAGAACCCTTCATACTCTCCATGTTTCATCTTCACCGACAAAGTCCTCCCACACTTAGGTATATCATGTAGCTAGATTGGTTGAACGGATCCAACCCCTCCATCAATAGGTTCATGACATCCTTCAACAAGCTAAGAAGGTCATCTTCTTCAGCAAGGCAAGTAGCACACCAAGCTTCAAATTTAGCAGAAGTATCCTTGTCCCCCAAGGAAACTTGACACAATGGGGACCATTGCTTCCTAAGGGGGGAGGAATGATCCAGATGGATCTCAATGGCCATCCACCTCTTCCATTGAATCACCGTTTTGAGCCTGTGGTTTTGATAAATGATGATATTCACCCTTTTTGATAGGGAATGGAATGTAATGTCATCTTCATTTGTTAATTACAGACATCATTTAATGATTTCCTAGTGGTCTTATGTACATTCCTACAGCATAGCATTAATGCATTGGATCCCATTAGAACTCTGCAGTTAAGCGTGCTTAGGCTAGAGTAGTATTGGGATGGGTGACCACCCAGGAAGTCCTAGTGTTTTACATGCCTATGGCATTTTATAAACTTAGTCCAATTTATCCCACATTCATCATGGGAATTGCTCTCCTCTCAATCTCTCATATATAATTGAGGTGAAGGAGGCCCTTTAAGTATGCAATGAAGTGTGATGTAAATCTTGTTGCGAATGAATTGTAGCCAACATCTCTTTCTTTTTAGAGATAAACTACCCCATTCTGCCAGATTGTGTTCTACAATGTTTTTCTCTCTTATTCATTAATAGAATTTCGGTTTCACTATATTTTTGTGTTTCTTGCAATATTTCTGTGTATTTCCTTTTTGTATCTCTGTTATATTTATGTCTTTGTGTCATTCTCAAAATAATTTGGATCACAAAATGGCAAGTATTGGAGAATATTAGGATGAACAAACAGTAGAAAGAATAATAGATTTACTATGCAAATACGGTGACATGTTCCCAACAACCTTTACAGATATGAAAGGCATAGCATGAGAACTAGGAGAGATGAAGATACCTCTCAACCCTAAGGCAAGACCTGTTAGACAGAGACCTTACAGGTTGAATCTAGTATATAAGCAGAAAGTGAAGGATGAAATTGACAAAATGTTGGAAGCTGGTATCATAGAACCAGTAGAGGAATCTGAATGGATAAGTCCTATGGTAGTCCAAGAAAAGAAACAAGGGGGGATAAGGATTTGTGTAGATTTGAGGAAACTTAATGATGCTTACTTACATGACCCATTTCCCATCCCTTTTACAGATGAAGTCTTAGAGAATGTGGGAGGTCAGGAAGAATATTCATTTACAGATGGATTCTCAGGTTACCATCAAATCAAAATAGCTCTAGAAGACAGGTATAAGACTACTTTTGCTTCAGAATGGGGATCCTACCAATATACAGTCATGCCTTTTGGGATGAAAAATGCACCAGCCATTTTTTCAAAAGTAGTCGTAGCTTCTTTTAAGGAATTCATACATTAGTTTCTAGAAGTATATCTAGATGGCTGGACTGTATATAGTTTGTTAAAGGACCATGTAGAAGTATTAAGGCTAATGTTGGAAAGATGCAAGCAATGTCAGATATCATTGAATATAAAGAAATGCATTTTTGGGACACCTTTTGGAATATTTTTGGGTCATATAGTGTGTAAACAAGGTTTGCTAGTAGATCCTCCTAAGATTGCAGTCATTGTAAATTCACCACCACCAAATTCAGTGTGCGAGCTGAGAGAAACACTGGGACATACATGTTATTACAGGAAATTTATAAAAGGGTGTGCACAGAGTATTGCGCCAATCGAAAAATTGTTAAAGAAATATATAAAATTTTAGTGGAATGAAGATTGTCAACAAGGATTAGACACCTTAAAAGAAAATTATGGTCAGAACACCTATCTTGTATTCCCAAATTGGGAAAAGGCGTTTCATGTGCATGTAGATGCATTAGCCATAACACTTGGAGCAATTCTCATGCAACTAGGAGCAGGGGACTTAGACCACCCTATAGCATTTGCAAGCAGAAAATTGTAAGAATCATAGCAGAATTACAATACCACATAATGAGAAGGACTAGCCATGGTATATGCACTTCAGAAGTTCAGGAACTGTTTACTAGGTAAACACTTTAATATGTTCACATATCATTCTACCCTCAAATATCTAGTCAACAAGCCAGTGTTGGGGGGAGGATATATAGATGGTTATTGTTATTCCAAGAATTTGATTTTGAAGTGATAGTCAAACCAGGAAAGATAAATCTAGGTCATGGTCACCTTTCAAGGGTGACTAATGGAGAAGAACCTACCAATTTGGAAGATAATTTCCCTTATGCACAGTTGTTTTCAATACAGATAGTTGATGAATATTTCATTGATATTATTGAATACTTAAGTACAGGGGCTGCACCACATGATTTTAGCACTAGGAAGAAGAAGAATATGGTAGTCAGAGCTGCAAACTATTAATTTATTGCAGGACACTTGTATAAGATGGGCGCAGATAATATTTTGAGAAGATGTGTATTAGAACATGAAAGGCCCGGGTTATTGGTAGAATCTCATGAAGGAATAGCTGGAGGAAACTATGCAGGAAAAGATACCATGCAGAAGGTATTGCACGCAGGACTATGGTGGCCAACAGTCCATAGAGATGATAAGGAATATTGTCAGACATGCGATGTTTGTCAGAGGGTTGGTAAACCCAACAGAAGGGATGAGAGGCCCCTAAGACCACAAGTAACTTTGTAGGTATTTGAAAAATGGGAAATAGATTTTGTTGGACCAATCAATCCACCAGCAAAAAGAATAGGAGCTAGGTATATTATTACTGCAACAGAATACTTAACAATATGGGAAAAATCATCACCAAGCAAAGACTGTAGCGCAGAGACAATAGCGCACTTTTTGTTTGAGCAAGTGATCACCAGATTTGGTTGTCCAAGAATTTTGATGAATGACCAAGGTACTCACTTTATCAATAGTACTATCAAGGCTATGACTAAGGAGTTTGAAGTCTATCACCATAAGAGTACACCATACCATCCTCAGGAAAATGGAACAGTAGAAGATTTCAATAAGATCTTGGAGAATTCTTTGAATAAGATCTGCAATGTCAACCGGCATGATTGGGACTTGAAAATACCAGTAGTATTATGGGCATATAGGACCACATGATAGAAGTTGATAGGACAAACACCATTCATATTGGTGTATGAGAAAGAAGCAGTGGTGCGATTAGAATTTCTGGTACCCAGTCTGCGAGTAGCAGCAATTAACAGCATGACAGAAAGAGGCGCAGTAAAGGAAAGGTTAAATCAACTAATGGAGATGGAAGAGGATAGAATTCTGGCAGGATTTCACCAGGAAGTGMAGAAAGCAAGAGACAAATCCTGRCATGACAGACATATTAAAAAGAAGAGATTTAAGGAAGGAGACCTAGTCCTACTATATGACAACAATGTTTTTCAACATCCTGGTAAATTTAGAATKCATTGGCTAGGGCCATATGAAGTAAAGAATGTTACAGAGGGGGGATATGTACATCTAAAAGACTTGGGAGGAATAGAACTGAAAGGAATGATCAACAGGAGTCGAYTAAAACTATATAGGGACAATCGACCTCCTGACCCTTAAAAAGGTACAGTGYAGTGGGAAAGAGCATGTATATAGTGTACTATAGCAGAGTTTAGGACAGAAAAATAATAAAAAGAAATAAAAAGGAGAAAAAAAGGGAAAAGAAATAGAAAAGAAATAAAATACAAAAATTCTCGAAAAATTCGCATGCAGTAATTACCGCAACAAACATCATAAGATAACTCACGGAAAAAATTAAAGTTGGCGCAAATGCACGCGAAAAGTGAAAAGTGAATATGACCCGGTCTATAAAAGGTGGAAAGCACACAGTTATTCAACACTTAACGATTTTTTATCCAGGAGCGAGAAATATAGTGTGTGCCCTAGCTAGCATTTTACGCAAGAGAAAGCAAGTGTGTGAATTTCAGAGAGGATGAATCCACCAAAGTTCGGCACGCCGGGATAGTTTTTTCGGATTACTCGGCAGGGCCAAAGGTGTAAGGAGAGAATGCAACAGCCTGAAAATGTGGTTGAGTTGGAGGATGTTACCACCTCAAACCCAAAATAAATTAGCCTGACGCGGTTTAAGGAAGAGACCCCCACAGCACCGCAAGGAAAAATAGGGAAGATCTCTAGGGCTTGGAATAGCATTTAAAACCCTAACCCCGAGACGCATGTGAAGCTCGACGAAACAATGGGACCATGACATTCCCAGGAACACGAAGAGGTGTTGTGAGGACATCACCAACTGGCCAGAGTCTGGAAGGGAAGAAGAGGACGTAGATGTAGCATAGGCAGGCACAGATTCTTTGAGAAATAAAATAAAGACATTGGACACCATGGATATTACACTCCCCTATCTCTCAGACGCAATCATCACTGTGGATGATATGTTGGTAAAGGTACCTAAGATTAGGTACATTGACCACGATGTGCGCGATGTAGCCAATTTTCCAGAGCTGGCCGAGCATAATTATCTGATAAACACAGGGGAAATTGGACCCCTCGGAAAACCTATCTTAGAGCCCGCGCAGTGGATAATGGGGCTCTACAACTCAAGAATCATGAACCTATTGGACATACCGCATTTTGGGTGTGGTAAGAATGTCGAATTGTATGTCAAATAGCTAGTCGCCCGCATCCATGGAGGCATCCTATGGATGGATAGGATGGTACAAATTTATGTGGCATTGATTTCCAAGATCACATGACTTCCCACAGTCAGCGTGCAACCAGATGAATACTTAGATAATAAGGTGCGTGCGAAAAATAATTAGCAGAGCAGATCAAGGCACAGTTTGGCACTACTCGGGGAAATAGAGGAATTGTCATTAAGGAAATCAATGAAAACATGACAAGGTTCTCTAGAAATTTGATGGCTTGCAAACTTCTAAGGAAATTCCACCAAGAGGAAGCACCAGCAGGCGTCATTGCAGCAGTTGTGCAGTGCGCGAAGGGGCTTATGTTCAGTTGGGCACCATACCTGCTGAACAAGTTCTTAATCGACTGTTGTGACATGTAGAATAATGGAACCGAGTTCCATTATTCATGGTTGATCATCCTAATAGCTTTGGCAGGATGGAAAGAGCCAAAATTCTCGACATTCTTAGACAGAATGGGAAAGTGTTATGTGGCCAGGTACGAGTCCCTCTGGAAGGAAAAGGACAACAAGACACAGTAGGAAAATAACATTGTTTTTTCCATGTTGCTCGAAGAGATCCAACAATGCACAGTGAATGTATGGTGCATAATAATGGAGGTAGTGCAAGAGAGAGAGGGGATAGTCAAATTCAAGACATCCAGACATCATGCATGGATCCAATCCGTGAGGGATCCCAAGAAGACATGGCTCAAGATGCAATATTGCATCATGAGGGAGGAAGTGGACTAGATCATAAAATATTGGTCTGCACAGTGGCAGCTACCAGTAGCAAAACCAGCCATGAGGATAGGCACGACACATTCCTCTAAGCCTAAGGATAAGGCCGAAGTAGGCTCATCATCCAGAACAGGTAGCCTGCCTGAAAATACTAGAACAGTTGCAGCACGAACTCAACCAAGTGGGAGCAACCCAATACCAAAATGGTCAAGGAGGACACCAACCACAGCAAGGACAAGAATTTGGCCATAGATTGGGAAGAAGGATATTGCACAGTTTGTTGAAGAAAGAGCCCAAGGTGCAACAAGTGGGACACGACCCTCACAGATAGTGAGGAATCTCGTGCAAGAAGATAAAATATGAGATGGAAGACCCAGACATCACCCTGACAGAGGATGATGCAGAGCTCATCGTGGACAAAGTCCAAGACTGAAGTGAAGAATTGGTCTGAATTGCAGAGGCATAGCGAGAAGAGATCATGGCCAAGTTGTTAGAGGTCCATGAAAATATATAGTAACTATAAATCTAGGAAAGATCACGGGCCTCTGCCCAGCAACAGGAAAGGACACGAAGGCCACCTGCGCAGAAAGAAGGCGAAGAGATAGTGCAGTTCATCATCCAGAGTAGGGAAACATTCTTCATAACATATAAAATGATTAGATTTTATCAGGAGACTACGCAGAAACCCATGGAGGAGGTAGAACAAGTGGAAATGATCATGGAAGAAATACCTACAAAGGCCTTATATGGGATACAGGCCACCGTCATATAGTAAATACATTCCAGGGCCCACGCGGATGCAACAAATTTAGAGTTGGGCAGAGGATTCATGGAGATGCTTCAAATTACATGCGACCAATTGACCACAGAGAAGGAGGAAGAGAAAGAACGTGCATATAGATTAGAACAGGGGTTGACATCAGCATACAATCCCATCCCAAACAGTGCACAAGCAGGGAAGAGGAGCACACAAAAGAAGATCAACCTCATTGCAAAAACAATTGATCAATACAGACAAGATAATAAGGAGCTCAAGGAAATTCTTAACCCTATGAATCCTCTTGAGGTTCGAGAACAGAGGAAACAAGAAGCTTCACTCCATAAAAGATGAGATGGAGAACCAAGAAAAGGCAGCAGAAGAACGGTTTGACAGAGTCGTGCAGCTCTGGATAGCATTGGAAGAGGACGAGAAGGTCCAACAGTGGGACCAGGAAGAGAAAAGAGTCAGCACAGCTATATAAGAGATCAAACAAAGGCAGAAAAAAATGAGCATCATAGAGCACCTAAAGGGCACTCAAGACATGAAGAAGTTGTAGACAGAGTTGAAAGCAGCGCAGATGCAAAAGCAAGAAAGACAAGAGGAATTGGAACCCCTTCAAGAACAAATAACACAGGTTATTGCACAGTTGGGGGAAGAAAAGAAAAGTATGGCACAGACACAAACAGAGAGTATAGCACTAATGCAGGAGGAAATAACAATGCAGATTGTAGAGGCGTTAACAAACAAAGTCGCGCAGATGAGAGAAAAAGGAGAGGAAGTAGCAGAAAAATTCCTTATTCTAGATAGGGCAGTGCAGGGAGAGCACACTACCTAAGTGGCTCAGGATGAACCACATGTCAATGTTGGGGGCATGTTGGGTGTAAGCCTATTTTGAGGAAAGACCCAATTTTGGAGGGAAAAGGCCTAATTTTGGAGAAGAACAGCTGGCAGGAAAATCAACACGAGAGAGGAAAACCAATGTACAAGAGAAGCAGTAGGCAAGGCGTCCAGGAAGTTAGACCTAACCATGTTAGGGTTAGGGTTTTGGTAAATATTGTAACAGCTAGAAGCATGTAAAGTAGTATAAATAAGAACCTAGGAGCTCTAGGTTGGGGCTCAAAGAGAGTACTAGCTCGGTTCTACGCAGTTCGAATACTAGTTCAGTTTGACTATTGTAGTTTTGATATTTTTGTAAGCTATTGAGATGTAGAAGAGCCAAGTAGGCCATATTTTTAGGGTTAGATCACGAGTTGAGGATCCTGGTGTGATCTAATCTACCTCTCTGAAGTTATTGAACCTTTTCATGATTATATGATGGAAGATGTAGTGAGCACAGCGCCATATTTTGCAGAAATCTAAATAAAAGAGCATAGAAGCCAAATCTTTGTGGGAATAGCCCGGGAGGGGGTGAACCATGGTAAAACATGTGTTATCTTTGATGTTTCTTGCATATTTACCTTCTGTCAGTAGTTAATTTATGAATGTATTAATGAATGATTGAGTTAGATCTATTAGAATGCATGCATGGGCTTAACAAATGAATGAATCGTAGGAATAATAGATTGAATAATCAGTTTAAGGCCTAAAGAAGATACAATAAAATCCCAGATCCCCACTCATTCCTGGACTGCAAGCACCTGAGCATTGTAGTCACCCATAGAACTATCTCGGGTGAGATTGTGCAGTGCACTCTGTGTGTTGTGTTTCCTTCTAGTTTACTAGGAGGGTCGATAGTTTTAGAGGGTTTTGTTGGAAACTTGTTCAAATCTGAACCTGGGTCAACCCAAGTAGAAGTGAAAGACGACAACCAACAATATAAATATATATAAATATATATATATATATATATATATTAAATAGGATTTCATTTATCTAAAGGTCATCTATACCTAGTTTTCACTTTTCTTGTACATCAATTGTTATATATGGGGAACATTAAGATATGTTTCAAGTATTATAAGCTTACCTTTATAAGGAAATAATTGCCTACAATATTTACTTTGAATCCCTCCCATACCCCTCCACATTTAAAATCCTCTACTTTGGTAGTTGAAGAGAAATAGTTAGGTCAAACTCAACCGGTATCGCATCCAGTACTTCAAGTTAAACCATCTTGTACCACCCCGCTCTCTTCACTTAATTGCTTGAAGCAATTATACAAATAGCTTTATCAAAAAGGTGTCATTAGAGAGTTGAAAGCACATTTTTGTGGGAAGTGTGTGTAAATACGTTGGGGTACTGAACAGGCTTGTTGGCAGCTGGTAAATGCACACATGGTACCGAGAAAACTCCGTCGGGGTACTGAACATGCATGTTGGCAGCGAAGCAATGACGGGAAAAGAGGAAATTTTATAACAGATGCATACTAATCCTTAAAGCATCCTAGCTATTTTTGTTGTCCAAAAGTAGAGATGTAATTTAAAGTTAATAAATTTTCCCATATTTGGATTCATTGTTTTGGAATCAGGCATTCAAGTACTTTCATCTTTAAAAGCTTATTTTGCTTTGATTATGTCTTATGTGGGACCTTTCGGAATGGTGTCGTGTGTGAGAAATTTTTGAAAGCTTTCTTTTCAATCTTTAGTAAATTTAGTCATAGTATCTTAACCATAGATAATTGTTTATTCTTCGTGTGTTTCCAATTGTTGTGGCAAACAACCCCCAACGTGGCTTTGTTGAGCCCTTATTTCAATAGAGGATTACCTTCTTCAAGCAGCTGCAAGAAGGAAATTCCTTCTCTTCTATTTTCCGATAAAAGCAAGTAACATTATACATTAGTATATATAACGCCATGTACATATCCTTGTATATATACATTAGATTAGTAATTAGCTTAAGTTTGTTTTAGATAAAGGTAAATGGACCTTTAACCAGTCGGAATCACCATCTGAAACAGATAAGAACCTAATTGGGGCCATGCCCTGGTTATCTCCCTATGATGTTGAACATGGTCATTTTTTGCCATCAACAGAGTCTTACCTCTAATCTTTTCTCATTACTTAAATGAATGGACGTGATGGAATGGATGTGATTGTTCTTTGCATTATAAGTGAGGTTATTATTTCTCTATAATAATTTATTTTCTATCTTTCCAGTTACTTTTCCACCCAAACTACTCACGGGTGTATATTTTATGAATGTTAAATCTATTGTTTGAATGGTTATATTGAAAATATGAGTGAGAAAAGAGGAATACCACCTCTATAAAAATGTAGAGGGGATCTTCATAATTTGTTTAAGAATACCCTAGGAGGTTGACTCTTGTCCCTAATAGAAAAAGGGATCAACAACGCCTTTAATATAGAAATGAAAGAAGGTAGTAAGATACCCACGAGCCTTTATACAAACAATGATTTCTCCTCTAGGTATTTATAATGTATGGGGCACCAAAATGGTAGTACCGTGAGGAGGGTCTCCATAAGTGGTGTAGGAATCTTTGAGTAAAAGGTAGAAGGAATTGCCTTTGTTATATTTGGGGAAGTTTGGTTAGTTTGTATCTCACAAATATTTGAAGATAAGTGATCCCTCCTATACAATGCAATGTGAAGAGTATGCCTATCCTAGATGGAATTGTGTGGGCCACAAATACCAACTCACCCAATCAAACATCTGAGGAATAGATTGATAAGATCTGTGCATGGGCATGTTTTGATGGAGCTTGTTAATATGATCTTCCACTATGTGGTGCTAGAGGCGTGATTTATTTAATGATCTTTATGTAATCTCTTTCAAATCAAGACTAGGAAAGGGGAGCAATAGTTGGGTTGAGCTTATGGCATTAAATCTATTACTATCCTTGGCAGCAGGAAAAAGGTGCTCATAAACTTCAAATCTTCTCAAATGGTGGTGAATTGGATGAATGGAACAAATTCTTTGAGAAACTACATTCTCTAGCTACTATTTAAGGATATTCAACTTGCTTGTACTTTCTTTAACCTTATATATTTTCAGCATGTTATAAGAGAATGAAACAAGGAAGTGGATGGCCTATAGAAAGCTAGAATACTCTTGGACTAAGGATCTTGGACCATTGAGGAGAAAGTGGAGGGACACTCCATTTAATACATTCATACCCCTTCACCTAATCATGAGGTTGATTATATATAATCCTTTTTATGTATAATGGATTTTTGGTGGGAATGCATATGTTGAATGTAATTTTGTTTAACATCATAAAATTACAAAAAAAATCAACGAAAAAAAATATCAAGACTGGAAGATGAAGTTCTCCTTTATTTTAGTCTCATTTAGATAGCACAGTTGATAAATTCTATCATGTTGTGGGACATGATGGTGAATCTCAAATTAGAATTAATGGGAACAAACCATAATAAGTCAAACATAATCCTAATGTTGTTTAACCAATGACACTGAGTATAGTTAAGAAAGTAATGAAGTGAACCATTAGCTACAAAAGTGTTCGTAATAAAAGATCATTTCCAAGCCAATCAATTATGAAGTAGAAATCCAAATAACAAGAAGAAAATATAATCAATGACCAAGCGCCAACAATTTTTAATGATTCAAGTAATAAATGAGCATGTTATAAGCCATACAACAATTAAGACAATACAACCTCTTATGACCATGCTTATACTTTTATATACAATATATGATGCCCATGTGTTTTTGTTACAATTGGTTTTAAATTTATAAAATCTTTAATACTTTCATTTTTTAAGCCCACTCATTTTCTTTGTTTTATATACATCATTTTTAGACTTTTAGCTTACAAACAAACATTTTCATTGGACATAACTATAGAAAATATAAAGTTTAAAATAGTAATGTTTCTTTGTGGTACACCAACCTTTTTTAGTTTATCAAATCATATAAAAAAAAAAATTATATAGTTTATTAAATCATGTAAAAAAATGATATATTTTTAAATATAAAAAATATCTCTTCTAGTATGGTTAACAAAGAACATTTTTTTAATAAAAATTTTAAAAATAAAAAATAATATTTATTATTATTATTATTATATTATTATTTATAGTACGGTTAACAAAAAAACATTTTTTAATAAAAATAAAAAATAATATTTATTATTATTAATATTATATTATTATTTATAATATTTCATTTTGTTTTATAAATAAAAACAAACATCACAATATATACATGACCCACCCCCACCTTAAGATTGGTGCCTTTTATTAAAAAACTATTTTGATTTTTTAATACGAAAAAGAAAATTATAAAAAAATCATTGTTGGGTTGCTAGAGTCCCATGGAATTGTGTGTCTTTGTGATTGAGGTTTATACCTCCTTTTAAATCTAAAGCTATCCTGAAATTATTTTACACACCTATATAATATATATATTAATTAAAGTTGGGGGTTTGGTGAATTGGTTAAGGAGAGGTGTATAAAGTTGTGGCTAGTCATGACATGGTATTTACTATGACATTGTGATATGACATATCAACTCCTAATAGGTATTAGGTGCTTATACTAAAAAGATAAAAGCATCTATAAAAGATTATTAATTTATTTATTAAAATAGTTATAATATTTAAAAATAATAATAATTATAATTATTTAGTTATAATATTTTAAAATATATATATTTATAAATTATTTTAATAAAAGATTATAAATTCATTAATTTATTTATTAAAATAGTTATAACATTTAAAAAAAATCTTTATAATTATTTTTATATTTATATAATTATAAAAATATATAAATATTTTTTTTAAATTATATATAATATTTCTTATTACAAAATTTTACATTTTGTATCATTATCATAAATAATTCATACTCAATAATAATGCTAAAAACTAACATTAAATTTTAAGAAGCATAAAAAAAGGTGTTATTAAAGAAATCTACAAAACAACTTGCATTCCCATATCCATCTTTCACTTTCTCAAGTAGTTATTTTAATTGAGAGGCAGGGCCCACTCCATTGGTATTGGTGTTGTCACTTTGCCTTTTGTTTATAAGTGTATCTATAATATTTTTATTTTATGTCTTGTACTTGTGTTTACCTCTGCTTTTATTTATAAATTGTGGTAGATATGGATTTCAAACTTAGTTAATACTAAGCAGTAATGTTATGCTAATGATATAGTCACTTGGTTGATATAATCATTCCCATTTGCACTACTCTACCAGAGATCAGAATCTACCATACATATTAACGTGCTACATCAATCATAATTAATCTTTTAATTAGATTCAGATTGAAGATCTCATGTACAAAACTTACATTTTATTAACACCTTAAACTGTAATATAATTAAAATAGAGTTGTTTTCTATGTCATTACATTAGAAGCTTCTTTACTAAAGAAAACACTAGGCATCATTAAGAAGATCAGTCAATCCAAGAATTTGAGTATGTACGGAGAGTACACAATATCTCGCAAGAACTCAATGACTATGTATTAATAAGTAAAATGTTAATAAAATGTTCAAATGATTAACCTTCTATTCTTAGATAAAAGGGTAATGATTAATTGGATTGGCATTTCTCTACTTAAGTAGAAATTAATCCCTAAGTAAGGAAGGATTACTTAGGAGTATAAGTAGGGTCATTAAAATCTATAAAAGCAGTTCTTGGTAGCAAAAAAAAATCATTGAGAATATGGACCTCGTCAGGTTGCTGAATTTTTTAGAGAGAGTTAATCTGTATCGTTTTGTCTTATTTCCCTGACCCCGTGCTAGGAGGACCAGTTACGTAGTTTTTGCATTCTTTCTTTTCTCATTTTCTCCTCCCTTGTAAGCACTATTGTTAGCTCTAGATTTTTGGAAGGAAGAAATAAAGGGCCTAGGATAGTGATTCTATAGTCCCAACCCTAGTACCCTCATTGTATTTTAAAGAATTGTTGAATTTAATGGGTAACCAGGATCGAGGCACATTTCCATTGGTGAAGTAGTTATTCAAGCAAATTATTCATGTGTTCCTCCAAAATTTGTCTTATTTAATTTGTGTTGAATGAACCAATGGATCTATGATTTCCCTTGCCCAATTGGTTTTTATTGTTGAATGGACTTGTTAAATGAGAAAGTAGTATGTTGCTTCTTCTTGTGATGCATTTCCATTTTCTAGCACTATGTCTTGTGAATACATGAGCATGATTAAGGTGCCCTACTACAAGACTCTACTTTCAACAATCTCTTAGTGTTTTTCCCCTTCACCTCCTATAAAGAAAACACAAATCATCATAGTTATGTGGACTATTTTCATGCACCTTTTATCTATGCAATAAATCCAATCAAAGCTTCATAAGTAAAAGTTGTTGTAGGGTGACAAACCGAGATATATAACTTTAGGACAAGTGAGGGTCCCCCACCCGACCATCTCACCTGAGTACTTGCTCAAAGGTCTAGAGTGGCATAGGAAGGTGCTCTTTCACATCATGACCCAGCATTGAGACCTCGAGTGAGAGATAGGGGAACAACATAAGGGACAATACTTAGAAGAGGGGATCATCAGTGTATCTCCTCCAAGTATAATAATCCATCTTCAACCAACAACACTCTTCCCTCTTGGCCTGCACAACACAAGGAAAGGAACCCCTTTCTATACCACTTAATACATAGGGAAATCCCCTTTCCCTCCAATGCTCTAGTGTAGCCAAGGGAATCTCTTCCATTAGGAATTATGCATTTCTAACTATGATCAATCGCTAATCTTTCCTCTATCATTCACACACAATTCTGGTCATAGCTATCACACACTTCCCCAAAGGAAAATGCATAGTGACATGGGTATGATAGCTTGAGAATAATGAACGAAGGTTGAGGGGGGGAGTAGCTTGCATGCTTAAAATCATACATAATATACTTCATGACAAAAAGAGATCGTGTGCTTCACAAGAATCCTACGTATCCTTTTCTTGCATATTTATTTCCTAAGGATGGTCGAAATTTAATGATCATAATGCAACAATAAAATATTGTATTTCACAAGCCCCATTTCTTCCCCTCTCACAGAATCATGCTTACTTTCTTCTCCTCTCATTGAATCGTAGCCCCCTTTCTTCCCCTTCTTGGAATCATGGCTCAATTTCTTCCCCTCTCATGGACTCATACACCCCTTCTATATTCACTTGCAACATTTTAGTGGTTTTAATGTTAAAATCATAATGTACCTATGTACAAAACCAAAATACACAATAAGAATGGTTACCCTCTTGGTGAAAAATTTGTGTATCCTTCCATGCTTCAAATATAAACCACATATGTCTAGGATTATATCCAAGTTTCATTAAACATATACATGTGTAATCTAGGGGTCAAAGACATGGTATTACATTACATGTCTTGTGATTTTGGTTGTCGAGTCATCTCTTTAGAATGCATCACCTATGTCATATTTTTCATATTCAAAAAACCACTCCTTGTGGGAATTCATATGAAAAGAAGCACTTGATTCAATCAGCCATACATCATGATCTAAATCTAGTATAGTTTTCATATTCACAACACCACTCCTTGTGAGAATTCATATGAAAAGAAGCACATGATTCAAGCAACCATACATCACAATCTGAATGCGTACTTGTAGATGCCAAGTATACATCCCCCCCTTCTTCCATGGAGGTGTTCCTTTCTATGGAAGGGGTTGTTAGACAACTGAGAGTGGGGGGTGAATCAGTTGTTACTATGCTTAAACAATTATACCCATTTTAAACTCATTACATAACACTCAATGATGATCACAATAATTCAGGGAAGTAAGCAATAGAGTATTCAACATCAATCACACACATGAAGTATATAGAGACAGATATTCATGAGGAAACCCATAAAGGGAGAAAACCTCTTATTCTTAATATGATAAGTAGTCTTTATTTTCTGTACATTATCATTCTTATGAGCACCAACTCTTTGTGAGGCTACCACCTCTGTTTTACAAGCTACAACTTGCTGGGAGCACCAACTTTCTGGTTTCTTTAGCACCCACCAGAAGGAAGCACCAACTCCCTGAGTGTTCCAGCACCAACTGGATGGAAGCACCAACTTCCAATCACACAGGCACCAACCTGTATAATAGAGAACAATGGTTCTCCCTTGCACCACCCTACCACCCTGGTTTTTCTGGCTGCAACTAGATGGAAGCTACAACTCCCTGTGTTCAAGTGCCCACTTGAAACCCTGAGGACAACAGTCCTCCCTAGCACCACCCTACCACCCTGAGATATAAATCTTGTCTTGCTGAAATTTATGACAATGATACAGTATTTATCAATGGCTTACCAGTCTCATCATTGTTCTTCTACACTGCTCTGCTTTGCTTGCATCAGTGTCTTCCTACTCGCATCTTCTTGCGCTTTTTGTTCTTCTTGCGCTTTCTATTCTTCTGCATTTTATGCTCTGTGCGTCATGTCTGTTCTATGCGATATGCCTCCCCTCTGCACTTTTGCACATACGCTCGGTTGCCTTCTATGCGCATGAATAACTATCCAAAAATCCCACTCACTTCTCTATTTTGCGTCTTTTTGTCACGCCAATACCTCTGCCAGAGAATACAACCAGCTCTTCTCACCATTTCTGCTTTGTCAAGCGTATGTTCTTCATATCTACATTTTCTCTCTCTATTCATGTTGTAATCTTCATTACATACAGTTCAACTTGTTTTACAGAAAAATAGCAGCCTTCCTCTATCACGGCATCTTTCTTTTATTCATGCCCTCATCATCTGTTACACTCCAAATCTCCAACGCCCAGGTCGGGAATCAAAAACACTCAATAACCATGATTCCAATGCCCTAGAACAATGATTCAGTTAGTGTAACTAAATCGTAACTGATCAAGAAACCACGAAGTGAAACAGCAACCCTTCGATCAGATTATGTTTGATCAGCGACGTTGGATTATACACGCAGAGGCTTTTTGACTTTTCAACGTGTAACCTCTGATGTGGAGCCTAGTAGCGCTAGCCCCTTCCCCTATCTTCCATTGATGTGACCGTGGGCGATGATATCATGTGACCATGTGATTGCGGGCACGGCCAAAGGTGGTTTGAGATCAAACTATGTTTTGCCCCACAATTTACCCTGAGCCTCCACGTGTCCTTTCTCCAAAACCATGGTTTTGATTGCGGCCCGCCCTTAAATTTTTCAAGTTTGTGCACCTTCAATCCCTGCAATGCGATGGGACCTTCGATCTCACGATATTGATGGTGCTCGTGAATTGATGGTTCAGATCTTTCCTTTCAAGTTTTGCAGACCAGATCTAACCTTCCTAAATCAACAACTGTGATTTATTTCGTGATCCGAGCTTCGAGAGTTTCAACTCTCAAACCCTGCTTTCCTCCATACGTCAATCTTCTAGAGTCAATGATCCATGGAAACCATTCCTTCTCAATCTCTTACCATATGACCAATGGAAGTGTCTAGACGTTTAGGCCAAACAAGCGCTTGAGCGCTTATCAGAATCAACGATCACGATTCAATCCCCTGATGAGATGGATGACATTTGGGACTTCGAGACTTCGGGATTTCAACTTTTCAAATCTTCTGAACAAGATTTCATCGAACAGATCGGAATGTTCACTTTTATTTCGCGGAACCAGATCAATGGTCAGATTCGATCCTTACACTTATCCTTTCATTGCTTAATCCATCGGCTAGGACTTAATAAAGCATTGTGATGTATGGCCACCATTTACTTCGGCACTTCGGCTATTCTACTTACGCTATCTTTCCACTGTATTTTGATCAACGGTTGAGAATGCACCCGAAGTAATCTTCAGATCAGACGACTTATGTCCACTTCGGGACTTTTTCATTCGGGACTTCAGGACTTAGGGCATTTGTTGGTGGTGAAACTCCCGAAGTAAAACTCTCGTAGTGACATAGCTTGCTTACGTCACTTGATGAAATGGCACGAGCCGAGTTCCTGCCACGTGTCACTCAAATTCGTGATTTGTACATACCTGAAATGTCAATTTCATCTTGAAACTTGTCATTATTTGACTGTGCCACATGTCCTTACTGACATGGTCTGCCATATGTCCTTGTTGATGTGCTCTGCCACATTTCCATGCTGACATGGTCTACTAGCATAGATCTCCCTGATCTAACATTCATCGTATATTCTCCAGATCCGATGGTCGAGAATTTATTTTAGCTCTCCGAGCTTCGGGTATTTCAGTTCTCAACTTGAAATTCTTGAAGTGATATTTTTCCGAAGTGTAACCTCCTCATAACTTTATACCTTAAACGAATTATGTTCGTTTGATCAAGATCTTAGGTCAACAGCTCGATCTGTCTGCAATGTAGCTTTGCCTTGGATTAAATATAATGTCTCTCCATCTTTGCTTATCCTATCCTTCCATTTAATTTGATCTGACAGCTGACGGAAATTTGGGTGATCGAGATCTCATATCTCAGCACTTGCTTATCATGTCCTTCCACTTAAGGTGATCCGACGGCTGATGGATATTCAAATAATTGAATTCTCAAACATTGTGCCATGTTTATCCTATCCTTCACTTAAAGTGATCCAATGATCGTGAGGACTCTTGAAGCAAATCCATGGTCAAGGATTTTGATCCTGATCACATTTTTGTACTGCACTTTCCCTTCTGAGCTTTCATCTCTGCATATTGTTCACTTCTCCTCCTGAGCTTATGATTTTCCTATTTTCCATCATCATTGTTGTTCTTGCCATCAATGACAAGCACACGCTTCCTGTAAAACATGCCAACAATCTCCCCCTTTGGCATTGATGGAAACCCTGAAAGACTGCACTATTCTGCTTAGACCTCCAACTGTAGCATCCAGACCACACCTTTTCTCCCCCTTTTACATCAATGTCAAAGAAAACATGCTCCCCCTGAATTGTTGCAGTACTTTTTGAAGGTATCAGATATTCAACCAACACATACTCCCCCTGACAGGATGGACTCTCTTAGGTGAGAGAAGGGATGACACCCATCTTCTGACGGTGATATTCAAATGGTGTCTTGGCTAGGGGTTTAGTAAATATGTCTGCAATTTGTTCTGTGGTTGGAATGTAATGAACATGAACAATCTGATTGGTGACCTTCTCTCTCAGAAAATGGTATTTTATGGGGATGTGCTTGGTCTTGGAATGAAATACTGGATTCTTGGATACACTAATGGAACTTGTTCAATTTGCAGACATAGTCAAGATTATCTATCAGTGAAAATCCTTCAAGTTGTTCCATATAAACTTCTTCTTCTAGATCTTCATTAAGAAACAATGACTTAACCTCCATATGATATACTTTAAATTTCTTATGACATGTATAGGAAAGAAACATTATGATGGCTTCCAATCTTGCCACGGGTGCAAAGGTTTTATCAATATCTTGTCCTTCAATATGTGCATAGCTCTTACAAACCAATCTTTCTTTGTTCCTGACAACTTGTCCCTGCTCATTCAATTTATTCTTAAAGACCCATTTGGAACCTATGACATTTTTACCTTCAGGTCTAGGAACCATCTCCCAAGTATTTTTTTTCTCAATCTGGTCAAGTTCATCATTCATGGATTTAACCCAATGGTCATCTTCATTGGCTACATTAAAGTATTTAGGTTCAAGCAAAGACAGAAAGGCAATCTGAGATTTTTCTGAGACATTATTCAATTGCTTTCTTGTCCAAACTCCTTGGTTTAGATGACCAACTAACTGATGTTCAGGATGATTCTTCCTAATAACTCTGGAGGGTGTCTTTGTCTTGATCTCATGGTTTGAGTCCTACAGAGTATTTGTATCTAACTCAGAGTCTTCTCCTTCTGATTCTTGGACATGTTCATCTTCATCTTCAGTTGTGTCCTCTGTAGCAGACTCAATATTTCTCACCTCTCTTAATGGGACTCCTTCATCAACCTTTAAATCAATGCAATCAACTAATTTACACAATCTTTTATTAAAGCATCTATATCCTTTACTATTGGTAGCATATCCTAAGAAGATGCCTTCATCAGCCCTGTCATCATACTTTCCAAGGTTTTCATTATTATTGTTTATGTAGCACTTAATCCCAAAGACTTTGAAGTGTTTGATTGAAGTGGGTCTTCCATACCACAATTCATAAGGTGTCTTCTCACTATGTGGTCTGAGGTGGACTTTGTTAAGAATATGGATTGTTGTGTGTACTGCTTCTACCTAGTAGGTTTGACCAATGTTCTTCTCATTCATCATTGACTTGGTGTTGGCTTGCTTGAACTTCTCTTCCCTACTGCCTACGTTGTTGACCCAAGGTTCACATCTTTAAAGGTACCAACAAAGCCTAAAACTATCGGCCCTTCTGGTAAACCAGAAGGCAATGCAATACATAGAATGCACTGTGCAGTCTCACCCGAGATAGCTTTAAATGGGTGGTTGTAAGACTCAGGTGTTTACAGCCTAGGATTGAGCATGAGATATGGGATATGTATTTTGAACCATTTATTATAACTTGCGTTATGAACTACTATTATTCTCTTTTATATTTTAACCTTCATGGCCTCTTTTCTTGATATCCCAACAACAATTAACCAAGCAATATAATAACGCATTCATTCATTACACACAGCATTTAACTACTAAAAGTATGACAAAGATATGCATGCATTCATCACATTACACAAGTATTACCGTGGTTCACCCCCTCCTGGGCTACGTCCACAAAGATTTGGCTCTTGGATCTCTTATTATGGTAGTTCTGTAGTCTCACATCGTGTGCTTACAACTCTCCTCAGATGGGTAAGATCTATATGAGGTGAACTAGATCGCACCAGGATCCTCGGCCTGTGATCTAATCCTCAAGATCTACCTTCTCTCCTCCGCTCTAGCTCAATCGCTCTACAAAAGTAGTTCTTCTAATCAAAAACATTACCTATGTATCTATATTTATATCTATCGGGCTCTTCAGCCATTTACACAAAACCTTACAAAAACCCTAACCCTATTGTCATTAAGTCTTCCTTCTCTCATGCGTGCTTTGCTTCCTTCAAGTTGTCACCTCCTTCTTGCATGTGCATGTGTTGTACTTCTTACCATTTGTCACTTTCCTCTTGCACGCTTCCTTTCCCACAATTTCTCTTCCAGCTGTCATTATTCTTTGTGCACGCTTTCTTTCCCACTTCAGTCTGCTACCAACAGGCCCCCAACACTAACATGTGACTCGTCCCGAGTCACCTAATCTTTCTAAGTTGTCTCGATATCCTCGGTGATCGTCTGGAACTTTTCCATCAACTCTGTTGCTTTTGTCAATGCCTGCGTGGTCCTCTCCTTTATGGTATCCACTACCTGAACTGTCAGTTTGTTGCTCAGTAATCCTGCACATTCTACCTATGTCTGTGCCATCTGTGTTCTAGTTTCTTCTGCCTGCGCGAGTACTTCTGCTACCTATTCCTATAGTGGTTCTATTTGAGCCTGACGCTCATGTTTCTATGTTTGTGCAGTGATAAGTTTTGCCTGCATATTCTTCAGCTCTTGCGTCCCCTTGACACGTTCTAGGATTGGTATGGTCTTTTTACTCTGTTTGAGTTCTTGGATTGTTGCATTGATCCTTTAATCTTCCTTGTCCCAGCGTTGAACCTGTGGATCCTCCTCCGGTGTTGTCCAAAGTTGTGTTTCTTTCTCAAGCAAGTCAGCTGTCGTGCTAACCTGTTTCTCCATCTCCTGTAGTTGCGTTGTTTTTGCCTGCCTCCTTTGCTCCTTTACTGCCGGTGGAGTTGTTGGTGTCAGCTATTCTCGGAGATCCTCGATATCCCTCTGGTATTGAGCAATTGCTTGCGTAATCTGCTCGATCTTTTCTGCGGCTGGGAGTTCATTTCCTTGCGCAGTGCTTGGAAGTTTCCCAAAAATTTCTCCCACTCTGCGTTCCAATTCGTTCCTGCATTATGTTTCCATCTGAGTTTTTTATTTGACCTGCTCATACTCTTTTTCTAGCACTTCCCGCTACTTTGTTTCTTTCTGTAGCTCGACTAAGTTTTTATGTGCTCAAGACTGCATCTCATGGTCGACGCTAACCTGCCATTTGTACAGTTCCCTTGATGGCATCTGTGTCAAGACCAATTGGATGTGGTCCAAATCCTTTAGTGGTGTCTGTCCCACTATTTCATCCATTTGTAGCATGCTCAATTTTATGTCGACCGTTGAGTGTGCATGTGGCATTGGGATGTTTGGGTCTCATTCTTCTACCTCCACTCTTTCGTTGGTTTGTGTTGTCAACGTTTCTATGCCTCTATTGCTACTTGCTCTATGGGCCTCCTCGAGTGTCCTGAGGAGTTGTCCCATTTATGCCAGCTCTTTTTGCAGATTATCCCTATGATGTGCTACATGATCGAAGTCTTTTTCTAGACAATCCTGGACCATTATGGCAATCATTTCTCCATCGTCCTTTGTGATCGTATAGTCCAGTGATGCTCGTTGCACCTTTGATTTCTTGCGCGCGCCTACTACTTGTACAGATGGTCTCTTAGTTCCCCCTGGTTCCTGTGTGTTGGGATTTGGAGCAGTCTCCTACGCTCCCTTAGCTTGCTTTGGTTGTTCGGTGGTCTCTTTATGTGCCTTTTGGTTCCCTATCAGCTTTGCCCCTTCGTTTTCCTGAGTCGGCTTGTTTTGGCCCGTCCTTGGTTTCTTGGGCATTGGGATTTGCAGAGGCTATGTTTCTGCCTACGCTTCTTCTCCTTCTGCGGATCCTTCTGGTACTTCCTGGGGAATGGATGGGATCCTCCATGCATCAATCCATTCACTGATGAACATGTCTATATCACCTTTTTTTATGCAGTAGCGCATCGGTAGCCATTGTTTATCTGGATCATGTCTTGGTTGTATCCACATGGCTTGAAGTGTAGCCCAGAAGTTAGCGATGTCCCCATATCGCGTGATAGCCTCTGGTGTTATTCTCCATGATCGGCTAATAGCTTCCTGTATGTCCCATAGGTATGCTTCAAAGATGATTCCATTTTCCCTCTTATGCCTAGCCTATGGCCCAGATCTCAGTAATAGATATCTCGCTCCCACTGGTTGTGGTCTAGTAGCAAACACTACATACTCTGGTTCCCTCCATCCCATGAAGGCTATGAGGGTGAGTAGCCATGAGTAATGAAATTATGTACCGAGGTCCTACACATCCTTGCAGTCCACTTGGAACAAGTTTAATAGATAAGGCGCCCAGCTCATGAAGGTGCCTTCTACACACTAAGCTGCAACTGCGATGACTCATGTCGGTACTTCGTCTTTGTGGAATTTTCTTAACAATTTACAAGCTAAGATCTTTGCACCCAACTGTCTTGCTGGATTGTTGATTCGTTTGATTATAATGCCTCTTGTCCCCCTGGAGGTACCATATTTCTTCTTCATTTCCTCTGCTAATGCTTTCTCCTTGGATTTATCGTCCAGAATCAACACGGGATCCATACCCTGGCTGGGTAGTCCTGTTATCTGCGCGATAAGCTCAAAATTTATGGGGACGGGTCTATCCAACCATATATCGCCTCTGTGCATGACTACTAATAGTTGCTTAACGCATGTTTTAGCGTACTGGCCTTTGCCAAAATGTAGAAGTTTCAGCAACCCTAAAATGCTTGTTCTGTCTAGTCCAACTGCCCACTGATGTGGTTGGCTGATCATTTCTCCAAGTTGGTTTACCACTATGTTTTGCATAAAAACCCTCGGCGCAAGTTTTGGGTACTTGGTTTCATCTTATATGTCATGGTCGGAATACTTAAGATTCTCGGCGTAACCCAGTAGTTGTGGCTCTTCCTATACTCCCTCTGGTATGCATGGTAGCACAATTTCTGTTGTCGATTTCTTGCAAGGTGAGCTCGATATTAGAACTTTGTCTTCCTATTGTGGTGGTTGGTACGAAGTTCCAGCAACTCCTGGGTGCTGCCCTGTAAGACAATATGGCCAAGCCAAGGTAGTTCCCGTGGTCTCTTCTGTTGGTTGACCTAAGCTGAGTACCTGCAACTTGTCTGGTTGCCCCTCTGATCCTCGGTTCTGTGTCGTTTCGTTACCTTCGGTGGTTGGTTCATTGCTTTTTGGTTGCACTTCCTTCTTGAGTTTCCGCTTCCTCATTCTGAGGTTCCTGCATCACTCCTGGCATGTCCTATTTCAGGTCCTCTTCTTGTGGTTGTTGAATCTCCTCTATTATTGGTGTAGATTTCACCAGTGGTATCTCTAGGGATGGGATCTCATCGATATCGATGATCTCTGGTTGTTGTTGCTCGTTTTCTTCCAACGGTCCTAGTGACCTGGTTTGAACCCTGGTCAGTCTGGTTGTTTTTCTTGGTTCGGCAGACTTTGGTGGTGCCATAGTGGTGTGTGTCGACCATTTTCTGACTTTGGAGGACTGCGGTGAGCTCTGTGGTCTCGCTCTGATCATTCGAGTTGTTGTCTCTCTCTCTCTATTCTCCTTTCATGAATAGACAAGTTTCTTTCGTGCTCGTGTGTTGTATGGGTTTGTCATGAAGCTTATCAAGGATGCTTTCTCCATGATGTGATTAATGCACCATAATTGTGGGTTCAATGCATTTGTGGCAGTTTCATGCTTGCCATTACGCTTACTTTTATGTTTCTAGTTGGCGTGTTTAATGTGATGTTCCATCAGTCTTTGTCGTGCCTTAATTTCGCTTAGTGTTGTTCTGTCATCCTACCTTTGCCGACTTTTTGTTTCCTGCTCATTTGTCTTTGGCATGTAACCGTTTCT
>ML790510.1:699203-721256 GCA_009831015.1 Picea engelmannii | reverse complement strand
TTTTTTTTTTTTTTTTACTGTGCGGTGGGTGGTCGACTGTCCTTATATGTCCTCAGTTGGCTCCTGTTGATCATTCCTATGAGGTTTGTGCCTGCTAAATATCTTAACTATAGATATCCATCGTCTATTACAGATTTGACCTCGTATGGTCCTAACCAATGCATTCTCAACTTTCCTGGGTGATGAAACGATTTGTTGTCATAGAGAAATACTAGATCTCCTTGCTTGAAAGTCTTCTTCTTAATGTGTCAATCATGCCATGCTTTATCTCTAGCCTTCTACACTTGTTGATGGAATCCTGCCAAGATTCGGTCTTCCTCCATTGCTAACAAATGGTTCAATCTTTCCTGTATTGCACCACATTCTGTCATTTGTGTGATAGTTGCTACACGTAAGCTGGGTACTAAAAATTCTAATGGCACTATCGCTTCTCGGTTGTAGACTAGTTTGAATGGTGTGTGCCCTATCAACTTCTTGCATGTCATCCTATACACCCATACTACTGCTGGTACTTTGAGGTTCCAGTCATCTTTGTTGACGTTACAGATCTTTGTCAATGCATTCTCTAGAATTTTGTTAAAGGCTTCTACTGTACCATTTGTCTATGGATGATACGGTGTGATTTTCTAGTGGTGAACTTCAAACTCTTCGAGCATCGAGCAGATGGTGCTATTTATGAAATGCGTGCCTTGGTCGCTCATCAAAACTCTTGGGTACCCAAACCTAGTAATTACTTGTTCAAATAAGAAGTGTGCAATTGTCTCTGTGCTGCAGTCATTTACTGGTGCGGCTTCCACCCACCTTGTTAGGCATTCCATCGCAGTGATGATGTATATTGCCCTTGTTCTTTTGGCTGGTGGGTTAATTGGTCCCACAAATTCTATTTCCCATTTATCAAATGCCTGTAATGTCACTTGCAGTCATAACAACATCTCATCCCTTCTATTGGGTTTGCCTACCCTTTGACAGACATTGCATCCCTGACAGTACTCTTTCGAGTCTCTGTGAATCGTTGGCCACCATAATCCTACGCATAGTACCTTCTGCATGGTAGTTTTTCCTGCATAGTGTCCTCCTACCAATCCCTCGTGGGATTTTTCTAAAATTATTGTTCATTCATGCTCTAATATGTACCTTCATAAAATGCTATCTGTGCCCATTTTATATAGATGTTCTGCGATCAGTTGATAGTCAGCTCCGTGAAATACCAGGTTCTTCTTTTGCACGGTGGTATATTCTTGCAGCGCGGTACCTGTGCTCAAGTATTGGATGATCTCTGCAAAGTAGTCATTAGCAATCTCTACTGAAAATAACTGGGCATCCGAAAAGTTGTCTTCTAAGTTCGTGGGTTCTTCTCCATTTGTGACTCGTGATAGGTGGTCAGGTCCTGCATTCCGTTTTCCTGGTTTAACTATTACTTTGAAGTCAAATTCTTGAAATAGTAGTAACCATCGACAGATTCTCCCCCCCCCCAACACTGGCTTGTTGACTAGGTATTTTAAGGCTGAGTGATCTGTAAACATATTAAAATGTTTTCCCAATAGGTAGTGTCTGAACTTCTGCAGTGCGTAAACCATAGCTAGGCCTTCTCTTTCCATCATGTTATAATTGTGTTTTGAGTCTGATAGTTTTCTTCTTGCGAACGCTATCGGGTGATCCAAGTCTCTTGCTCCTAGCTACGCTAAGATAGCTCCAAGTGTTATCACTGATGTGTCTACCTACACATGGAATATCTTTCCCCAATCTGGAAATACTAATATTGGTGCAGTGACCATGTTTTCCTTCAGGGTATCCAGACCATGTTGACACTCATCGTTCCATTGGTACTTTTTATCCTTTCTTAGCATTTTCTCCATTTGTGTTGTGATCTGTTCATATCCTTTGATGAACTTCATGTAGTATCATGTGTGTCCTAACGTCGCTCGTAGCTAACAGACTGTTTTTGGTGCTGGTAAATTAACGATGACTGTGATCTTTACAGGATCGACCAATAGCCCTTTTTTTCATACTATATGGCCCAATAGTATCCCAAACGGTGTTCCAAATATACATTTCTTTATGTTTAGTGATATCTGACACTGTTTGCATCGTTCTAGCATCAAGCGTAAAACTTCCACATGGTTTTTCAACAAACTATAGACTATCCAATCATCCAGGTATACTTCGAGAAACTGATAGATGATGTTGGCACAGGGGTAGACCCAGGGTTCAACGCTACAACAGCGCACCAACAAAACCCTAACTACCGGCCCTTTTGGCAACACCTGCGAAATAGATGAAGTCTCACCCGAGGTAGAGGCAGGGGTGGTTGCAGGACTCAAGTGTCTGCAACCCTAGCTGGGACACAGATCTGTGATTATAATACTTAACAAAGAACTTTAGCATCAACGGTTCAGCAATATTCAACTAATAAATACTACGCAGATAGAACAGAGCATCGCATTATTCACTCAGATATGATGTATTTAAGCACTTTATCATAAACAGGCAGGTTATATTTAGCAGATCAAGCACTAAGCACCTTCATATAGGTCAGATCTAACATTCTTACACATCATTAGCATTAAGCATCAGCAGATTTATCTATCTCTATCAAAGCACTTAGCAAGAGAAGTTATAAACACATCAAGACAAGCACAAAGAGGAACAACATAGTGTTTACATGGTTCACCCCCACCCTGGGGCTACGTCCATCAATTATTCTTCTTTATTGTCTTTAGTCAATCGGCTACAAGCACATAGCCTCAAAACCCTACTTCACCTAGGACAGGAGACTACGCACCTCGCTAGATCCTCCTTACTTGCATTATAGCACAAAGCACTTCACACCTTCTTACAATAACTTGAACTTAGCTCTGCAAGTCTCACATAGTATGCACAAAGCCTTACACTTTCTGATCACACAAATCCAACTCTTAGCACTTAGCCAACTTGCACAACACTTGTGCACTACTCAACTACTTCTTACATTACCTAGCCTTCTGCTTATACATACACAATAGGCCTAAACATGGGTAAACCCATGGGTCGACATCCCATGCCCGTTACATAATCCCAAAAACCCAAAAAGGGGCCAAGATCTGTGATCTCCGCTTTGTCTTGCGCTCCTTCTTCGACAGGTTGTCGAAGTTCCAAAATAGGTCAAACTTGACCAAATTCCCCAAAACTTAGTCAAGGGCCAACAGATGAATTCTTTAAATGCTACGATAACCACTCTGGAGAATATTGTTGGTGCATTCTTCAGTCCAAATGGCATCATTGTATATTGGTAAGATTCCCATTCCGTTGCGAACGTGGTCTTGTATCTATCCTCCTGTGCTATCTTAATCTGATGGTAGCCTGAGAATCCATCAGTGAATGAGTAAGATTTGTGTCCCCCCACATTCTCTAACACTTCATCTATGAACGGTGTAGGGAATGGGTCATGTAGGCATGCGTCATTCAACTTCCTCAAGTCAAAGCATATCCTAATTCCTCTTCCTTGTTTCTTGTTCTATACAACCATCGAGCTTATCCATTTTGATTCCTCGACCGGTTCAATTATTCCAGCTTCGAGCATCCGGTTGATCTACTATTTAACTTTATGTTTATATATGGGGTTCAGTCTATATGGTCGTTGTCTAATCGGTCTCACTTCAGGTCTGAGAGGTATCTTCATCTTTCCCAGTTATTCTGCTATGCCCTTCATCTCTGTAACTGTTGTAGGAAACAAGTCACTATACTCACATAACAACTCTGTGATGATTTCTACTATTGGCTCATCCCAATAGTCTCCAATCCTGACCATTTTGGGATGTTCAGCTGTTCCGATCTTAACTTTCTTTACCTTGATTTGTGAAGAAACAACTTCGGATTCTATGGGTGGTCCCTTCACATCTCTTTCGCCTTCTACTTCTTCAATCTGAATGTCGTGCGGGTCATATTCGTCTGGTGCTTCCTCCTATATAGTAACATGACAGTAGTTCCTTGACTGTCTGCTTATTTCATTATTGTTCTTCGATAATAAGTTTTGGTTTTGGTTCTTCAATGAATATGACTCCTATGATCCATTTCAGGGTTGCGTCTATGTTGGGGTTCTCATGCTCGAATGAGAAAATGATGGTAAATTTATCTTGCAATGTCGTCCATGTTGTAGTTCCTTTGCATAGTTCCTTATCTATATGCTAGTTCGCTAGTATGCCCTCTAATGTGTGAATGAAGTGGTGAGGCCATTCCTCTAGTGGTGTCATTTTCCATAGAATTTCGCACTCATCCAAGTGTTTCGCTAGTGTCCCTAGTCCTTCATATCTTTGTTGTTGTTTTTTTTTTGTTCTACGCAGAACCTTATGCATAGTAACCACTTACATTGGTACCAGTTTCTGATAGTCTTCTTGTGTGCGCCCCACCATCTTGCGGGCATGACATTGAGTGCTACGTCCAGTGCTAGTAGCCTCTGGTTCTCTAATAATTCGTCTTCATATTGTGTCAAGAATGTTTCCAAATCATTTAGTCTGTGGAAACCGGGTGGTTCTTTGATTTCTATACCTATCCACTGTACTGCATGGTCTATTCTTTCACATCTTCTCGTGGATACTTCGTGTAGTCTCTGCTGCCAGTTTTCTAGCTCAGTGTTTGAATCTATTGTGCATGAAGTAATGTTGCGCCAACTGAGTACCCTTTCTGCAGTTGGGTTTACGTAATCCTCCTCACGCACAGTTGTTATTTACAACTGGTCCATCTCCTCTAAGTCCAGGAAAGTGGGTTCTACGAACCTCTCTCCTTCTGATGGGTCTAGTGGTGCTATGATCCTGTAATCTCCAGATTCAAATGTCATTTTTCTTGTCTTCAGGTTGATTATGGTTTGGTTTTCAAATGCCCAATCCAGGCCGAGTAGTGTCTGGTACGGTGTTGTGCCATCTACTATTTCGATGAATTCAAAGTCTGCCTTAGTGCATACTCCATCAAGATCTATTGTTACTCCTTTCAGTCTCCCTATTGGTAGGACCCTATGTTGATTTGCTAGTTTTAGTTGGACATTTGAGTATCCCAATGTTGGCTCTCCCATGCATTTCCAGGCTTTCTTGGGTAGCACATTCACTTCGGATCCTAGGTCCAGTATGATGTCTCCCATATTGAAATCCCCAATGTTAGCATTCAGCCTAAATTCCCTACTTGTTCGTCTTCTTGTGTGTAGATGATTGACAATTTTTGGTTCTATCTTTTGTTCCGTCTCACTGCTACATTTATCTAGGATTTTTTGAAATATTTACACAGATGAAGGATCACTTAACATTTTTATGCATGATTGAAAAAAGTCTTTGATAGTACTTACTTGTCCCTTGGGTGGAATTTCTTTGGTATGATCCAATGATGGAGGCATTTCGTATTCTGGGGCTTCACGGGCTAGTTGCAAAGTGGAAGTCGAGGTTGTGTCCACCTTCTAAAATTCTTGTCTGGCTTCCTTTAAAGTCTCCTTTTCTTTGGGCACGTCGAACTGCTTTCTTGGTTCAGTGTTCTTCTTTACCCATTGGTTTTGTGCGGGTTCCTGTCAAACTGCATCATTTCCTGTCTTCGTTCCTCCACAAGTGACTATATTGATGTTTTTTCCATCCTCCCTTGCTTCAGCTAAAATCCATTGAACATTTTGATTGTTATGGTTCCTCTTTTCCTAGATCTTTACTAATAGTGTCGGACATTCCTCTGTCTCTTGAACCGATGTGCAACGATACATACAAATCGTTGGCGGCAGTGGGCATTCCCGTGCGTAATGTCTCGGTTGTTGACAGTTGTGACATGTGATTGGTCCTCTACCATGTCTTTAACCTCCTCTGGCTCGTCCTCCTCCTCGATAACCTACTCGGTCCCCTCTTGGCACGTTGTATTGTGGTGCCTGATTATACTGCGCGGTATTATACTGGGATTGCGTCGGGTTGTATTGTGGTTGTGCATTATTGTATGGTTGTTGCGCAGTATTGTAATACTGCTATGTAGTGTTGTATGGAGTTGGGGCTTGATTGAACTGTGGCGTTGCTTTCCCAATCATCATTTCGGCCTGTACCATGTATGTGTCTGATGTTCTTTCCCGCATCATCTCCATAGTTCTTCAATCTTTGTCGTCGTGGCCCACTGACTTACAAAGGGTGCAATCAAAATTCTTTGGAACTATTGGGTACTTCTACATCATCGTGTAGTGATAAGGTTCGTGACCCGGTTTCTTGCATATTTATCACCATAATCCTCCTTGTGGTAGCGGGTTTGGCATGCATATTTCCATCTACTGCACGAATGTTGGACATTCATTCTTGTGGTGTCCTTCCGTCCTACATGTGGTGCACCAAACGGCTTCTCGTTTGTCCCTATTCTTATTCTGGTTCAACTGAAACGTTAAGTTCTTCAAATCCTCCTTTAATTCTTCAATAGATGGGTTCATCTGCTAGTATTGGTTCTCTTCCAACTACAAGGCTTCCTGTAGAGCCTCGGCCTGCATCTGAAAATTTTGTTATCGTAAGGGATATTTTAGGTGAGTTGACAAACAAGTGCCGGTGTTTCATCTCGCTCATAAGGTATTTTAACTTCTCCTTCAATCGCTTGAATCTCTGGTCAATCTCCCATACAGACTCTCCTAGTTTATGTCTTATCTCGATCATCTCATTCATGTACTAATCCTCTAAGCTCGACTTCTGGAACTCATTAATCAGTATATTCTTAATCTCTTCCAGTGTCCTCGTCATCCCAGGGGCATTGTTCGTGTCTAGACTCATTTACCAATATAGTGTGCGGTCTCTTAGCGTGATCGCTAGCTGCGTAAGTTTGGTATCTTCATCAGTGATCTTTTTTTCCTCCTAGATCTTTGCACAAATGAAAAAATACTTCTCAAGGTCTTATGTTACTTCTCCTCAAAATTCTAGTAATCTAATAGTGGGATCATGTCCTTCCATTCTAAATATTGAACTGCTACCTCCGTCGTGCGGTGTATATACTTGACTAGTACTGCCTAAACTGGCTCCTCCAGTTGTTGCTCCTGCGGTAAATGTACTTCTTTTTGTCGGACTTCCTCCAAACTTCGATTGTCTAAACGGTGGTGTTCTCTTTGGTGTATTGGTTTCACATGGGTTTATCGGTTCCACACTAAAATTAATATGGAAATGATGGTTATCTTCTCCTCCCATTCTTGGGCCTCTTGTTTTCCTCTCATATGTTGCGCGTAGGATTTCCTCAATCTGCTCCACAACTTGGAGATCCTCTACCTCTTCCTCATCACTTGCCAAGCCCTCCCTCGCGGCTATGGCTCTCTTCTTGGTATTCACCTTGTATTGGTAGGGTACTCCACTACGCGTTGTTCTTGATGACTCCAAGATCCACTTAAGTTGGTCATCATCCATCAAGCTCGAGTCCAAGAATTCCTCCTCCTTCTTGCCTTTATCCTCACCTTTGTCCATCTATCCTCTCTCTGTCAGTGTTTCCCCCCTTCCCCCATGCACGCAGGGAAGTCTAGCTGTCTGATTCCATTGTCATTACCCATTTTTTATATAGCAGTATTTTAATAGAAGTATACAGTAATCGAATGTACCTTCCATGGGGTCCGCGTAGAAATTCCTGCTCTGTTGCGTTGTATGACTTCGTTGTGTCGACTGCAAACTCTGTGATGAAGCCTGCAACAATATTGTCTAGCCAAAAGTTGACTGTGTGGGTGAATTTGTTGTTCACCTGCTGTAATTGCTCAACATGTACTGGGGTCCAATCTAGTTGCCAGATCCGGTTCTTCATGTGGTTATCTTTCAACCTTAGTATCCACTCCTACAGTAGGTGGGGAAAATCATAGAAAAATACTTCATGTAAATCCATAAACACGTATTTATCCAGATATTTGTGAGGTGTGATGCTAGGGTTTTTATTGTCTTTATGGCCAAACTCTAGCTCTTTAGTTCTCAACCACCCTTCGATTTCTTCTTTTGTGGGGTTCCACGGTCTCAACATTCCCTTTTAGTGGCTCAGTGCTCTTCTGGTTTCACTCATTCTTTTCTCATGCATTCTACCTCATCTACTCAATCCTCTCTTGTTCCTCTTAACCTGGCAACGGAACCATTTGTTGGCTTGCTTGAACTACTCTTCCCTATTGTCTGCGTTGTTGACCCAAGGTTCATATCTTTAAAGGTACCAACAAATTCTAAAATTATCGGCCCTTCTAGTAAACCAGAATGCAACGTAATACACATAATGCACTACGCAGTCTCACCCAAGATAGCTTTAAATGGGTGGTTGTAAGACTCAGGTGTTTACAGCCTAGGATTGAGTATGAGATATGGGATCTATATTTTGAACCATTTATTATAACTTGCATTACGAACTACTGTTATTCTCTTTTATATTTTAACCTTCATGGACTCTTTTCTTGATATCCCAACATCAATTAACCAAGCAATATAATAAATCATTCATTCATTACACACAGCGTTTAACTACTAAAAGTATGACAAAAATATGCATGCATTCATCACATTACACAGGTATTACCATGGTTCACCCCCTCCTAGGCTACGTCCACAAAGATTTGGCTCTTGGCTCTCTTATTATGGTAGTTTTTCATTCTCTCATTGTGTGCTTACAACTCTCCTTAGATAGGTAAGATCTATATGAGGTGAACTAGATCACACCAGGATCCTTGGCCTGCGATCTAATCCTTAAGATCTACCTTCTCTCCTCCACTCTAGCTCAATCGCTCTACAAAAGTAGTTCTTCTAATCAAAAACATTACATGAAAACAAACGAACCCCTCTATGATACCTTTGTATCTATATTATATATATCGGTCCCTTCAGCCATTTACACAAAACCTTACAAAAACCCTAACCCTATTGTCATTAGGTCTTCCTTCTCTACATGTGTTATTTGCTTCCTTCCAGTTGTCGCCTCCTTCTTGCATGTGCGCGTGTTGTGCTTCTTACCAGTTGTCGCTTTCCTCTTTCACGCTTCCTTTCCCACGATTTCTCTTCCAGTTTTCATTCTTCTTTGTGCACACTTTCTTTTCCACTTCGGCCTACTGCCAACACCTGGCCATTTGCTGAACTGTTCTGTTTTGCCTCTCAACTACTCCATTTTGCTGTGGAGTTCCTGGGATTGTGTATTCTCTCTTGATCCCATGTTTATCATAGAATTCCTTGAAATCACTTGACATAAATTCTCCTCCTCTGTTTGATCTTACTACCTTTAACATGTTGCATGTTTGATTCTCAGTTAAAGCCTTAAATATTTTAAATTTCTCAAATGCTTCATCTTTTTCTTTAAGAAAAGAAACCCAAGTGAGTCTGGAGTAATCATTAATGATCAGCATGAAGTAGTTTTCCTTCCCTGTGCCTTCATGTCTTGATGTTCCACATAAATCCTTATGAACTAATTGGAGTGGTTTTTTTGTTGAAGTAGAGCTCTTGGATTTAAATTGTGTCCTAGTTAGCTTTCCTACTTGGCAGGGTTTACACACAGAATCTTGTGGCTTTGATATTCTTGGAATATCTTTTATTGCCTCAAGATTTTTGAGTTTGATTAAGTGGTCAAAGTTTAGATGTCCAAGTCTCCTATGTCATAACCATCTTTCATCATGTTTTCTTAGATGACACTCTTCTCTATCTTCTTTCAGCACATATACATTATTATATGTCCTTGTGCCTTTAGCTACCACTTGTCCTGAGTTTAGAGACTTTATCTTACAATATTTGGCAATGAACACCACTTCACATCCTCTATCACACATTTGACTTACACTGAGAAAATTATGTTTCAGCCCATCTACAAGCAGAACATCCTGGGCTTTTCCTTTACCATTACTCAAAATCACCATCCCTTTACCCTTGATTTTACCTTGTTCATCATTTCCAAAGGTCGCATTTCTTGTTTTGCTTTTACTTATAGACAAAAACTTATCCTTGTCTCCAGCCATGTGCTTGGAACATCCATTGTCTATATACCAGGGGTTTTTTTGTTTTTGAGATGAAAGTACTAGACTACATTTTTCACTATCTTTCTTTTTCCATGTGTTGGCATTTCTAGCTAAGGATTTTATCCTTGGATCTGCTTTGTAATTCTTCAGATGGTATTTTGTAGCTTTGTGGCCGAAGTTATGACAGTTATAGTATTCGAGCTCATTGTTCAATAAGTCAAAGTGATTGGTGCAACGTTGTCTACTCATTGGCTGCTTAGTTTTATGTCACAAAGATTGTTTATCTCTTGACCTCCTAAATTGCATGTCTCTAAACTTAATTTGACAATTTGCAATCTTATGACCAAAATTAGAGCAGTAAAAACAGTAACCATGAAAGAAATTTTGGTACCTGAAAGATGGCCTTGTTTTTGGCATTTGTTGCTCCATCTTCTGATATCTTTGTTTTTTATCAGGGATCATCTTGTATTTATTACCTTTTGGTGGAAGAGTACTCACAAGGTTCGATTGTCTGTTGGCTTGGAACTTGATCATCTTTACTGGATCTTTGCTTTCTGGCTCTTTGTTGCTTGAACCACTTACATAACCTAAACCAATCTTCAACAAAGGAGATATTTGTTTGCTCAGAATGTCGTTTAGTTCTGCTGAGGCTTTAATGCTTGGAAGATTTTGGAGATACAATGCTTTAAACTTCTCCATCTCTTCTATGATTTTTACTACCTCTTATTCCAAGGCTTCACATATTGCCTTCTTCTCTGATAACTATTGTTTCAGAATGTCCTCTAGTTTCTTTGCTTCTTCTAATTCCACTTTTAGCAGGGGAAATTCTTCATCAGGTTTTTTACTGTCTTTCTCGAATTGTATCAGCAATTGTTTTTGCTTTTTCTTCTTGAATCTGAGTCTAGAAATTTCTTCTAGGGAACTGATCAGTTCTCCTTCCAAGTCAACCATAGATTCTTCATCATTAACATCACTTCCTGTGATTTTATTATCATAATCCTCTTTGGCCATAAGCATAAATTCATTAACCTTATCTTAACAAGAAGAGACATTATCTGTGTCTCTTGAAGAGTCCTCATTGTTTACACATAAACTTTTATTTTTACCAAATCCCTTGGATTTGTACTTCTCTTCACCTTCAGAGTTATGTTCCTTCTTCTTGTGTGGACACTTAGATGAAAAGTGACCTATCTTTCCACAGTTAAAACATTTGAAGGGCAACTTTCCTTGGTACTTGCCTAATTCTTTCTTTAGTCTTCTCACAAATTTTGCTTCAATTTCATCAGCCTCAGAATCCTCATTCTTATCTGCTTTAAATGATGCTTATCTAGAGGTGGATTTATCTTTACCTATCCTCATTATATATTCATTCAACATTCCTAGAACTTGATCAAAAGGTAGAGCTTTTAGATCATTAAGTTGTTCTATAGCAGAGACCTTTGGGTTGAACCTATCTGGCAAAGATCTCAAAATTTTCTGAACTAAAGAGGCTTCCTCAATTTTTTCACCAAGTCCTTTCATTGCATTTACTAGTTCTTCAACTCTCAGAAAGTAATCCCCAACAGTTTCATCCTCTTTCATCTTTAGCTATTCAAATTGTAATCTATAGGTTTGAAGCTTGGAATCCTTTACCTTCTCATTACCTTCATAAATGCTTATGAGTTTGTCCCACATTTCTTTGGCAGAATCTAAGTGCACAACTTTTACAAATTATGCTTCTGCAAGCCCACTCAGAATAGCATTCATAACCTTAGCGTTGAAGATAAATTCTAGATTGTCATCCTTAGAATCTAGTACAACTAGCTTTACATAACCAGTCTCTACCACATCCCAGACATCTGCACCTAAATCCATTATGTAGGTTCTCATCCTAACTTTCCAGAAGGCGAAGTTTGTTCCATTGAATAGGGGGGCCTTATTGGTTGAAGTTCCTTCATGGCTAGTCATGTTTAAGATCTAGGATCTACCCTTAGATAAAAGGAACCAGCTCTGATACCAATTATTAGACAACTGAGGGGGAGTGATCAGTTGTTATTATGCTTAAACAATTATACCCATTTTAAACTCATTACAAAACACACAATGATAATCACAATAATTCAGGGAAGTAAGCAAAGAGTATTAAACATCAATCACACACATGAAGTGTACAGAGACAGATATTACTAAGGAAACCTATAAAAGGAGAAAACCTCTTCTTCATAATATGATAAGCACTCTTTATTTTTTGTTCATTATCATTCTTATGAGCACCAACTCTTTCTGAGGCTATCACCTCTATTTTACAAGCTGCAACTTGTTGGGAGCACCAACTCTCTAGTTTCTCTAGAACCCACTAGAAGGAAGCACCAACTCCCTGAGTGTTCCAGCACCGACTTGATGGAAGCACCAACTTCCAATCACACAGGCACCAACCTATATAACAGAGAACAATGGTTCTCCCTTGCACCACCCTACCACCCTAGTTTTTCTGGATGCAACCAGATGGAAGCTACAACTCCCTATGTTCAAGAACCCACTTGAAACTCTAAGGACAACAGTCCTCCCTAGCACCACCCTACCACCCTGAGATATAAATTTTTGTTTGCTGCAATTTATTACAGTGATACAGTATTTATCAATGTCTTACTAGTATCATCATTGTTCTGCTACACTGCTCTGCTCTTCCTTCATCAGTGTCTTCCCACTCGCATCTTCTTGCACTTTATGTTCTTCTGCATTTTATGCTTTGTGCACCATGTTTCTTCTATGCGCTATGCCTCCCCTTTTCACTTTCACACATACGCTTGGTTTCCTTCTACGTGCGTGAATAACTATCCAAAAATCCTCCTTGCTTCTCTGTTATGCATCTTTTTGTCACGCCAAGACCTCTACCAGAGCATACAATCAGCTCTTCTCACCATTTCTGCTATGTCAAGCTTATGTTCTTCATCTCTGCATTTTCTCTCTTTGTTCATGCTATAATCTTCATTACATACAGTTCAACTTGTTTTAGAGAAAAATAGCAGCCTTGCTCTGTCACGACATCTTTCTTTTATTCATGCCCTCATCATCTATTACACTCCAAATCTCCAACGCCCAGGTCAGTAATAAAAAATGCTCAAGAACCATGATTCCAATGCCCCAGAACAATGATTCAGTTAGTGTAATTGAATTGTAACTAATAAAGAAACCACGAAGTGAAACACCAACCCTTCGATCAGATTATGTTTGATCAACGTCGTTGGATTATACACGCAAAGGCTTTTTGACTTTTCAACGCGTAACCTCCGATGTGGAGCCTAGCAGCTCTAGCTCCTTCCCCTATCTTTCGTTGATGTGACCTTGGGAGATGATATCATGTGACCATGTGATTTCGGGCATGACCAAAGGTGGTTTGAGATCAAACTACGTTTCGTCCCACAATTTACCTCAATCCTCCACGTGTCCTTTCTCCAAAACCGTGGTTTCAATTGCGGCTCGCCCTTAACTTTTTAAATTTATCGCACCTTCAATCCATGAAATGCGATGGGAGCATCAATATCATGATCTTGACGGTGCTCCTGAACTGATGGTTCAGATCTATCCTTTCAATCTTTGTGGACCAGATCTAACCTTCCTAAATCAATGGTTGTGATTTATTCCATGATCCGAGATTCGGGAGTTTCAACTCTCAAACCCTGCTTTCCTCCCTACGTCAATCTTCTAGAGTCAATGATCTGTAGACACCCTTCCTTCTCAATTGATGGCTCATCCATTTAAATATATTACCACATGACCAATGGCAGTGTCCAGACGTTTAGGCCAAATGAGCACTTGAACGCTTATCAGAATCAACGGTCACGATTTAATCTCTTGATGAGATGGACGACAGTCGGGACTTTGGTATTTCAACTTTTCAAATATTTTGAACAAGATTTCGTCGAACAGATCAGACCATTCACTTTTATTTTGTGGAACCAGATCAATGGTCAAATTCATTCCTTAGACTTATCCTTTCAGTGTTTAATCTGTCGACTAGGACTTAATCAATCATTGTGATGGATGGCCATCATTTACTTCGGTGCTCCAGATATTCTACTTACACTATCCTTCCACTGTATTTTGATCAACGGTTAATAATGCACCCGAAGTGATCATCAGATCGGGCGACTTATGTCCACTTCGGGACTTCAGCATTCGGGACTTCGGGACTTAGGGCATCTGCTAGTGGTGAAACTCCCGAAGTAAAACTCTCGGAGTGACGTAACTTGCTTACGTCACTTGATGATGTGGCACGAGTCGAGTGCCTGCCATGTGTCACTCAGATTCATGATTTGTACGTACCTGAAATGTCGATTTCATATTAACACTTGTCATTATTTGACTATGCCATGTGTCCTTGTCGACGTGGTCTGTCATATGTCCTTGTTGATGTGGTCTGCTGACGTGATCTACCACATGTCCATGATGACGTATATCTCCCTAATCTAATGGTCATCGTATATTCTCCAGATCCGATGGTCGAGAATTTATTTTGGCTCTTCGTCTCTCCAGGCTTCGGATATTTCAGTTCTCAACTTGAAATTCTTGAAGTGATATTTTCCGAACCGTAACCTCCTCATAACTTTAGACCCGAAACAAATGATGTTTGTTTGATCAAGATCTTACATCAACAACTTGATCTGTCTGCGATGCATCTTTTCCTTGGATTAAATCCAACGGCTCTCCATCTTTGCTTATCTTATCCTTCCATTTAATTCGATCCGACGGCTGAAGAAAATTCAGGTGATCGAGAGCTCAGATCTCAGTCCTTGCTTATCATGTCCTTCCACTTAAGGTGATTCGACAGTTGACGAGTATTTGGATAATCGAATTTTCAAACCTTGTGCCTTGTTTATCCTATCCTTCACTTAAAGTGATCCAACGGTCATGAGGACTCTCGAAGCAGATCCATGATCAAGGATTTTGATCCTGATCATGTTTTTGTATTGTGCTTTCCCTTCTGAGCTTTGATCTTTTCATACTGTTCGCTTCTCCTCCTGAGCTTATGCTTTTCCTTTTTGCCATCGTCATTGATGTTATTTCCATCAATGACAGGCACATGCTTCATGTAAAACATGCCAACAGGGGTGTCATTTAAGATCTTACCTATGTTAATATTCTTATATCTACCATCTTTCTTCAAATGCCCAACTTTTCCACATTTCCAACATTTCCTATAAATTTCCCAAGAGATTTTGTTCTCCCCTTTGACTTTGATCTATCCTCGTTCTTATTTTTATTTTTGTCCCAAGAACAACCTCTCACAAAAAATGCATCCTCAGTTATACCCTCAATGGATTTTCACTTCATTTCTTCTAATAACAAGGATGCAAGTACATTTTCAAACTTTAATGTAGATCAAGTAGTGTTACAAATGTCTACAACCAAATTATCCAAAGAACATAATAGAGTAATACACTAATATTCTTTAGACATATTAATATCTACAACAACTAACTAACTTACCATAGTGTTAAAATCATAAAGATGCTTTGTCACGAAATAGCCATCATTCCTTTTAAGGAGGTACAATTTGACTTTGATTGATACAAAGCCCTTTACTTCTCCCATAGCTCCTTAGCACTAGCCTCTCTTGAAACGGTCAACACGTTGAATCTAAAAGCCATAGCTAAATAGTCCTCTTCACTCTACTATGCATCTTTTCTAAGTCTTCTTTTTCCATACTTGTTGGTTTGTTTCCAAACACAATAGCCCAATTATCTTTGTCCATAAGAAAATCTCCCATTTTAAGCTTCCATAACTCAAAGATTTGGTCGTAAATTTTTCTATCTCCATCCTTGAATTTCTCACCATTTTCCTTCGCACAAGATTGACTTGTGCAGATCTTCCACTTAAGAATAGGTTTATAGCCAGCCCAAGATACCCTTCTCTTCAAATAATGAGCAAAACCCTGACAACAACCGCATCCTCATGAAGCCAATAACCTTGCTCTATTACCAAATCAAGAGTTTGATAAACCTATTCAAGAAAGACAATGCTATAAAAATCTTAAAACATGAATAAACAATGGCATGTATACACAATATACACATACACTAGAAACCCTTAATCGAGAAAACCATCAAAATCACTGATACAGATTTTTCTGATTATATAAACAAAAAAAATGTACAATATGATATATAGTAATCCCACAACCTCATTTAACCATGATCCACCAAGTGGTATTATATTACAATGGGCACAAAGCCATGGGTTGAAACCACCCAAAACCCATAAATACACTTATAACCACCTCTACAAAATAAGGATCCAAACAAAAAATATTGGGGATCTAACCCCCAAACTCCTAGGCCCAAAAAAATGTGATGGGTGCACAATCTATAACTATAAACACTACAAGGAGAACACCTTGTAGAGGAGGTTTTTATGAAACCTCCTCGAAAAGGTTCTCCCTTATTTGTTTATAGCAGAGGTTGTTAGTAGAGGCGGGTGGCCGAAATTGTTTGTGGACATTTTTTATTGGTGCTCATGTAAGGACACTACACACCAATGCCCACCTAAATATAACACCTTGGTGTTGAAGTAGTAAGGTGCGTCATTAACCATTATATACAAAATAAAATAGATAGTAGTGTTCCACTCTAAACAAAGTGTGTCTATGCGCGTACAAATGACGCCCCAATGTATATATCTATTGGGTGCATCAGGGCAAGGTAAAATAAAAATAAAAATTACCAAATTGATTTTCATTATTACATATCATTTTGTGATTCCATCCTCTCAAACAAGCATCGATGCTCCCTCTCCTTCCACGAACACCCTATTTCTAATGCTCTACAGTATGTTCGATAACTCCACCGATAGATTCCACACAAATACCATGAATTTCCATTTCTGCTCTACGGTGCAACCATGCCTCCTCAAGAGAGAAGAGACCGGGTAAATTAGTTATTACCTTGTTATTTGCATTTTCATTGAATTAAAATTTGAAATTGGCCTAAAATTTGGCCTTTTTAGATTTATTTTTTAATTCCACGCAGTGCGCTTAAACGCTTCGGATCTCTCCGGATGTCAATGCATCCAGTGAATTTATAGGAAGCACCACCACCAATGTGTATATGATTATTAAACATGCCAGTGATGATCACAGAACAACACCACTAAAAATTTTCAAATAAACATAGCGGTGCATATTCCTAGATGCTCCATTATCAGTGCATTATAAAACACAACACATTGTTAGCAAAAATGTCGATGCTCCAAGACAAATGGAGCACTCGTGCATTCCATTCACCAATTGCACTGCCTTGTTTCCAACAGGGAAAATTTAACATGGCAATGTGTCAAAGTCCACAAAGCGCACCGGTGTTGTGTACAACATGACATTGGGCAAGATATTTAACAATTTTGCATAGTGGCGCATTTTATGGGACACCTTATTAACAATATGATATAAAAGAAAATGAAATTCTTAAAAAACATCGGTGATCCAAGAAAAATGGAGTCCCGGTGCATTGCATTTAACCAACTGCATTGCCTAGTTTACATCATAAAGAATTTAACGGAACGGTATATCCAAGTCCACACAATGCATTGGTGTTGTTAACAGCATGGCACTAAGACAAATATTCAAAAATTTATCATAGCGGTCAAGTAACATGGCGCACCAGTGTTCCCTATAACCAACTACCCCACTTGGTTTCCCACTTGAAAACTCTGACAAGGCGGTGCATCCAATTCTAATAAATGCATCGGTGTCCTACACAACACAACACCATGAAAAATATTTTATATTTAGCATAATGGTGTGTTGTATACAATGCCCCATGGTCAGTGTGTTATCATACACAATGCACCAATCAAAATGTCAGTGCTCCTTAAAACATGGAGCCCCAGTGCATTATATATATATATATATATATATATATATATATATCTCACCACCCTGAACCCACATAAAAAGTGCAAGCAATGGTGTGTCTAAGTCTAACCAACACACCGTTGTCATGCACATCATCACACCGTCTGACATATCTAACCTTTATCCTAACAATGTGTTTGTTGGGATGCCCCATTTTTGGTGTGCTATGAAACTGAATGCATCACTAAAATACATACCAGTTCTCCAAGAAACATGGAGAACCTATCGTAGAACCAACCGCACCACGCCACACAAAACATAGGTAAAATAGAATAATGGTGCATCTTGTCGTACACCCTGTTACCAGTGCATTATATAACACAATGCACCACTAAAATACATATGTTTTCTTATTGGTGCTTTGTTTTTTATGTAGTACATTAGTAACGATGTGCATTATCTATTATAGGTGCACATGATACTTTTCCACATTTTTTTGCAACTAGAAATTAATTTTAGTTTTTGATAAATATAAAATAGTTATATATGTGTGTGTTTTATAATTTCAATTTGTTTTATCTATTTATGTGCCTAAAAAGAATTGTATGTAAATACGATACGTCGGAAATGACAAGCGCACGAGAAACAACAACAACAACTGAAAGAAAAACAATTTATTCACAAACTATGTATGCAAAACTCTGTAGTTAAATTTTGCAGAGGTTTTGCTTTATGGAGGCAAAAACAAAGGTCACTATTTGGTGCCTCTCATAATTAAGTGCATGGAATAGATCATCTACCACTCCCTTAGCACTCTGACTCGTATCTCCTCCTTTGTGGGCCGCTTGACTTTCTCCAAGATATTATCCTTGTAATTCTTTTAGTCATAATATAAACTAGCATCAATTCACTTGTAAATATCATATATATACCTCCTATTATTCAACTCGAGGGGACTTATCGAATATCTCTTTGAGGCTAGGGAAGAATTTTGCAACCCTGAAGTATTTGTAACCGACGTTCTTTTCGGTCACACTAGGCACATCAACTTCATTCCCTTCCAAGTATGTAATATTGGCCCCTACTTTGGCATAATTAGGACCGCCAAGCTCTATGATCAGATCTTCCCAATGCCCATTTTTCCTGATCAGCAAGAAATGAAGCATAGTGGATGTCTTAATTATAATACTATGTCAACCTCAACAATGACCTAAGGCCCATATTGTATATTTAATAGAAGTTAAGAAACACATTTGAAAAACAAATGATGATCCATAAGCTTCACTAGCATGCCTTATTGCTTAATAGTAAGTGTTTCCTTGGCCTCGACCTGATCCTCCATGAGATCCTCACTTGTGTATTTACTAAGAAGCTCATTTTTATTTTTCTCCATAACCATGTGCTCAATCTCTTTCTCATCTGGAAGGGGCACATGGGAAACAAAATCTCATTCTCTTTGTTTCTAGTTTCCCTTGTCCTGCTCTCCCATTTATCCTTCCACATCCTCCTCTTCCTCGAACATGATCATCTTATTGGAAACAACCTCTTTGCTCTTAACTGTCAACCTAGCCACCCTCTTGGCAAACTTAATTCTATACCACTCCCTTAGTGATATGTCTTGCATCTCCTCCTCTGTGGGTTGCTCAACTTTCTCCAAGATACCCTCCTCGTCATATTTGTAGCCATAATAATTGGCATCAATTTGCTTATAAATAGCATACCTAGACCTCCTCTTCTTTACCTCGAGAGGGGAGGGGGGGGGAGGATTATCGAATAGCACTTTGACATCAGGAAGGAATTTCGCAGCCCCACTTGTACAATCAGTTGTTGGAAGATTATAACATGGAATCTTCCAACAACCAATTGTACAAGTGGGGATAGGAAATTCCTCCCCAACGTCAAAGAGTTATTTGATAAGACCCCTGAGGAAAAGAAGAGGAGGTATAGGTATCAAATTTACAAGCGAATTGATGTCATTTTTTATGGCTAAAAGGATGATGAGTATGGTATCTTGGAGAAAGTTGAGCTTCCCATGGAGAAGGAGATGTGGGCCAAAGTACTGAGGGAGTGGCAGAGGATCAAGTATGTAAAGAGGAAGGCTAGGTTGATGATCAAGATCGATGAGGTCACTGTCGTTAAGTTGATCATGTTTGAGGAAGATGAGGATGTCACAGAAGAAATGGGAGAGCAGGACAAGGGAAACCAATAGCAAAGAGAGCAAGAGTTTGTTACCCATGTGCTCCTTCAAGATGAGAAAGATATCGAGCACATAGTTGTAGAGAAGAAGAAACAAGAGCTTCTTAATAAATACACGAGTGAGGATCTCATGGAGGACCAAGTCGACGCCAAGGCAATGCTTTATATTTAATGATAAGGCATGTTGATGAAGCTTATGGATCATTAGTTTTTTTCAAATGTGCTTCTTAAATTATATTAAATATACAATATGGGCCTTAGGTCATTCTTGAGGTTGATAGAGTATTATAATTAAGACATCCACCACGGTTCCTTTCTTGTTGATCAGGTAAAAGGGGCACTAGGAAGCTCTAATCATAGGGCTTGGCAGTCTTATTTATGTCAAAGTAAGGGCCAAGATTATGGATTTGGAACGTAATGAAGTTAATGTGCCTGATGCCACCAGAAAGGGCATCGGTTATAGATACTTTGGGGCTGTGAAATTCCTCCCCAATGTCAAAGATATATTAGATAAGTCCCCCGAGGTGAAGAATAGGAGGTCTAGGTGTGGTATTTACAAATGAATCGATGCAATTTATTATGGCTACATGAATGACGAGGACAATATCTTGGAGAAAGTCGAGCGAGTTGTGAGCCAGAGCGCTAAGAGAGAGGCAAAGGATCGAGTTTGTGTACTAAATTCTGATAGGCACTGAAGAGTGACCCCCGTAAAGCAAAACCTCTGCAAAACTTTAATTTTGAAGGTTTTCATATGTAATTTTTCAATTAAATTATTTGTCCGTGCAGTTTTACGCAACAACCACACCAATGCGCTTTTAATCATAGTGGTGTGCTATAAACAGTATAGCACACATGTATATTAAGTTTTCTCATATCATGTTTATGTTGATGTTGTTTGATTTATAAAATGTATTATGAGTACGCTAATTATTTCTCTATTTTAAAATTAAATTTGAGATGTATCACTCATTTAAATTTAGATCAGTTGCCATATAATGTTTAATTTTAGTTTTATGAAATCGTTTAATTTGGATTGTGATTGCAAAACACTTATAACTATTAATGTCATACAATGTTTAATTCTTGTTCAAGGTGAATGTTTTGTTGTCCAAGAAGATACAATGTGTTGATTAAACATGTTTACAAACAAAAGTACATAAATATGATGAGTGAAATGATTGTGATTTGAATATGTATTTTTCATATATTGTACAATAATAACATTATGATATAATTATTCACTAATAATAATAATGATTAAGAACATGTGTTTCCTCTTCGGAGGTCCCATGTTCAAATCCAGGGGGGTAGGATATGTACACCTTTGTTGACTTTAACATTAAAATTGTTGTGTGGAGGGTGTCCCTTTTCCCACAAACAAAGGGGTCGCATACACCAATTTGGTGTGTGGCTTGACTGTGACCTTAAAAATAGATTATTGTTATTATTATTAATGTTCTTTTATTAATTTTTATTATTCAAGGATTACAAGAAAAGGCTACAATATAATCATTTACAAAAATCACAATTATTATATTTTATTTTTCCAAAGATTTTATTGATTTATATTATTCCACTATTATAATATTTTAAATTGAAATGATTAGGTTTAAATTATTATATATAAAGAATATATAATAATAAATTTTGATCTATACACTTTAGGTGAAATAGTTTTACAATTTTTAACTTTATTACCAACTTTATGAATCTTTTATTAAAAAAGTGTGTAAAATTATGTAAGTATTAGTTAAATCTTATATTAAAAAAGTATTGTTAATTATTGTATTTTGTTGGTTTTGTATTAAAACATATGCAAATATTGGATTTGATTAATGAATGGAAAAAGTAATTTGAATAATTACTCTTATGAAATGTTATTATTTTATTTATTTATTTATTTTAATTATAATTAATTACATTTAAATTATTAAATATGAAAATGAAATTAGTAATAATAATGAATTTTAATATGTCCCCGAGGTGTAGGACAGTCGGTGATGGAGTGTGTTGTTAAGCTACTCTGTGATGTTAAAGTCACCGGTTCGAAACCTGCGGGGACAAAAAATCCAACCATGTTAAGGGTTGGTGTGGCTCAGGCCGGGTGCGATCCCCG
>ML790510.1:677129-690840 GCA_009831015.1 Picea engelmannii | reverse complement strand
AAGGTATAAGAAGGGCATTTATAACAAATTTGTTGATATGCTTTCAAGGCCTATTATTAGTGCTTCAGTTATTCTTAAGCATAGTCCTATCATGCATGAGAGTTATGTTGAGCAATATGCTTTAGATGCTGATTTTAAAGAAGCATATGTGACTTTGTGTCATTCTAACCATGTTGAGGAATTGGATTACCATGTGCATGATAATCTTTTGTATCATCTTGGCAAGCTATGTATTCCACAAGGTGGAAGAATCAACATAATAAGAGAAGTTCATTCTTCTCTTATTGTTGGTCACTTTGGTGTAGGCAAGACGGTGGCTAATTTGCAAAGGTACTTCTATTGGCCTAAAATGAATGAAAGTGTTTCAAGATATGTTCGAGGATGTTCGTTATGTGCCACAAGCAAACCTAGCAACAGAAAGTTGGGTTTGTATACTCCACTTCTGGTTCCTTCTCGTCCTTGGGAAAGTATTTCTATGGACTTTGTAGGAGGTCTACCTATGTCTAAATGAAATCATGATTGATTATGTTGTGGTTGATCGATTTAGAAAAATGTGTATTTTGATGCCTTGTAAGAAGCAGGTTACAGCTGAGAAAACGGCACAAATTTTCTTTCAGAATGTTTGGGTACATTTTGGATTGCCTAAATCTATTATTTCTGATCGATATTTTCGATTTATTGGAAGCTTTTGGTCGAGTTTATGGGCACTCATGGACACCAAAATAAAAAAGAGCACAGCTTTTCATCCGCAAACCGATCGATAGACAGAAGTGGTAAATAGAACAGTGGTGCATCTTCTTCGTGGCTATTGCAGCAAGCATCCTAAACTTTGGGATGAGCATTTACACTACATTCAGCATACTTACAATCGAGTTAAGCACTGTTCAACTCAAGCATCGCCATTTGAAGCATGTTTTGGCTATTTGCCCAAATCTCCTTTAGATTTTATCTTTGGGAAGGATATTGCTATTGATGGTCAATATGACATTGATAGGGCAGAAAAGTTCATTGAACAAATTCAGTCGATATATCAAATGGTACAAGAATAGTTGGAAAAGAGTCAAGCCAAGTACAAGACAAGACATGAAAAGCATCGTGTTGATCATAGTTTCCAAGTTGGAGATGAAGTTTGGATTTACATTAGTAAGGAGAGGCTTAAAGGAGAAGGTAAAAAACTGAAACCAATTCGATATGGTCCTTTCAAGATTCTTGAAAAGATTGGTAACAATGCCTTCCGTTTAGATTTGCCTCCTTATATGCAAATGTATGCAGTTGTTAATGTTAAGAATTTGAAATTGTATGAGTCTCCTTTGATTGATGATCAAGGAGAACATGTTCAGATTCCTTCTATAGATGATTTCTCCCCAGAATATCTTACAGAACTGCATGAAGACACAATCCTTGACAGGAGAATGAGAACTTCAAAACGAGGAAATGTGGAATATCTTTGAATTGGTCTTAAAGGCACAAATCCAAGCAAAGGAAAGTATATTGAGGTTGGAAAGGTGAGGGAACTATACCCTCATCTTCAGATAGACTGAAAATAGTCTTTTGGAGGTCCAAAAGCTTTCCAATGGGGAGGTGTGATCTAGGGGATCAAATTTTGCTCAAAATTCAAAGTGCTCGGAATCACTTCAAATCGAACGTGTGCGTAGGCCTCGTTGTCATGAACCCAACGCAACTCATTTGGGTTCAAACGGACTTCGGATGAGAGATATATCGCGTTATATTCAAATCATCAAACAGGGAAAAAAAATGTGTGCTCACTGTACAGTCCGTACAGTCCATATGGATGTTGACATGGCAGGGCCGTACGACATGTGGCAAGTTTTGGTTGGCAGTCGTGTGAACGAATTGGCATTCGACATGTGGCATGCTTGTGGTGAATGAAATTGTGACACATGGCCCAATCAATGGCCACCACATGTCACCTGGACAGTGGTTTAAAACTTATGTAGTCGGCAGGACTCGACCCCGCGACCTCCGGGCAAGGAGAAGAGCTTTGGGAAGGGCCACCCAACCGGCGCTCCCACCTATCGTTATTAACATATATATGTTATAAATTTATTTGAATTGCAAATTTTTTGAAATGGGGGCGTGGTCCGGGTCGGGGCTAAGCCCTAGCCCCCGGTCATATATATATGCCATGTAACCACCGGCGCGCATGCATTCTGACCCTTTTACCATATTTTTTAAAACCTTGGCCCCTTTTTGTTTGTGTGTGTGGTCACATGGTGACCCATATGTCCACGGTTTTGGTGGTTAGGGGCTAGGCGTGCCCTAACCATCCTATAGTTTGTACCATTTTGTGGTTGCACTCGATACTAGATTTTAACACAAATATGTGCGTCGGGGCTAGGTTGAGGAGGCAGAGGTGCATTTTGGTGATCCAGAGACAGCAAGTTTGAAGGGGAACTTCCAGGAAGCCTATCTTCTTCAATTTTTGGCCAAACGAGGTGCCAAAAAAGCCCAGCTAGGGGTTTTTGGACGTTTTGAAGCCATTGGAGCCATCTATTTGGAATTTTGAGCATTGTCAAGTACATATTTTATCACTTTGAGAGAATAATACAAAAGATCCATTGGAAGTTGGACCAGGAGATGTAGCCCAAGAGAGGGGTGAACTCCTTTATCATTTGTTGTGTTATGTGTTTTCTGTTCACTATTATTTGTTGATGATTATATGCATCTTGAATGTGTAATTTCTATAAAAGTTGTGTTTACAAATTGATCCATTTGCATAAGTACACTTGAATTAAAACTTGCAAATATTTTCAAGAATACAAGTCTTTATCATTTTCAGATCACTTATTTATTCTTTGGGAGGTTTCCATGGCCAGTGTTTATATTGCGTGCAGTAGCTCCGATGAATGCCCAAGATGGAGAATTCGATCGAACTGAGCCTACGATAAAACTTACAGACAAAGCCTGAATTTGATTTTGCGAATAACATGGGTGCAGGAGTTCTAGGATTTATAACAAATCAGGCAAAAGGAGGAATCATACCAAGGAACAATGAATTCATGGAGACTAGATGTTTCGAATCGAATTTCAGATTTTCCATGGCACATCCCTGCATGTAAGGTACAGGAAATAAGGGCCACAGGGCATACATGATACGAACGCTGCGATTTTGCATTCCCTCGGCCTTCATAATGAGTTGATAATATTTTCTACACTTGTCGACGCAACTTCCATTAACTACTTGACTTGACCTGGGGCACGTAGAGACTAACTTTGACAAGACCCGAATTTCTGGGAACACATACTCGTACCATTCACATATGTTTCGAATTGTTGACTTCGACCCCTTCACTGTTATGTTCATGACTTCACATGTTTGGACACATGGGCCATATCCCGACTGAAAACTGAATCTAACTAAAAGAAAAGAACAGTAGACCAGGTCCCTGTGAGGTAGAAAAGAACAGTAGACCAAGTGCCTGACCATTGGGCCTTATTTCGACTCTTTGACACTAGAACATGAAAAATAGGACGCAACCTAAACCTATCGATACAATTTCTAAAAGACTCAGCATAAAACTCATGGCCTTCACTTCAGGCTTCAATTTTTTGCTAACCTACTAACTTGACACAGAAATAAAAACAACTATTTACATTAACAAATGACTTAAATGAAATTTATTTCATCAGATAATGTTTGAGGAAGATTTCGTTTACAGGCCCCCAACCAACGCACTCCCCATTCATTTCTTCCAGAAAATAAGCATTATTTTCACGATGTGCACTAATTCTGAATGGACCCATGCACAGGTTATCGAACTTTCCATGCTTTCCTTTGTCCTCATTTCTTGCATCCCATCTCAACACTAGATCACCCAACAGGAAATCCTTTGTCTTGGATTCCTTGTCAAAGGCTTTCTTCATCTTTTCCTGGTGGAGTTGTGATCAATTGTACACTTGTTCCCTCATCTATTGTGTGTAGACCAACTGGTTTATTCTTCTCTGCGCTTCATTTGGCTTGGCCTCCTGCTCTTGCAATAGTTTTCTGACAGGAAATCCCAGTGTAGTATAGAAAATTATGTCTGAATCGTATACAATCTGGAAAGTCGATGTTGAAATGGACTTCTTGGTGGTAACCTGATCTACCGACAGCGTGTAGATAAGCTTTTTATGCCAATCTTTCTTATTATCCTGTAATATCCTTTTGATGATCCTGGTTAGGCTTTTATTCGAATATTTTTCTAACTCGTTTCCTTGTGGGTAGTATGTTGTAGAATGCCCCAAGGTTATATTGTAATATGGAAAAAAAAAATCCATCCCATTATACTTGAATGTGGTCGCATTATTTGTTATGATCTTGATAGGACACCCAAACCTTGACAAGAGGTGTCTCTCTAGGAATTGCATGATGACTACATCGGTAGCGTGTTTCATGGGGATCACTTCTATCCATTTTGTGAAGTACCCAGTGGTTGTGAGTATCCATTTGTGTTGCATCGAGGATGGTGGATTTATTTCCACTATGAAATCCAAACCCCACTGCATGAACGGTGGCTCGACTGAGATTAGCTTTAATGGTAGGGGCTGCATCTTTCTTCTCCCGTCGGAAATCTGGCATCCGTGGAAGTTGGAGACTTATTTGTATATGTTTGCGAAGATTGTAGGCCAATATTAACCTACCCTTAGGAATTTGTGCACAGTGGTTTTCCAGTAATGGTGTCCCCCACAGTCACCCTTGTGAAATTATTTTGTGGCTCGCTTCGCATCATTCTCCAGCAAACAGTTCAGCAACATTTCCCCAGGATCTTTCCAGTAGAGTGAGTTGTCCACGATGCAGAACTTCATTGCTTTAAGCTTGAGAAATTTTTCCTTAGTCTTACTTACATCCAGAGGGGACTGGAGATTCTTCAACACATATATAATATATGCATACCACGGTGAATCGACGAACTCCTAGGACACCTACGCAGTCGTTTCTTCTTGAGGTATTTCTGACAGATCGGCGATGAAATTTATTCCAACAGCATTGCAGTCTGACTGCGCCATTAGCTTCGCAAGACCCTGACCCTTACTTAATTTCGTAGGCTTTATCTCTAGGTCATATTCTAGCATGGTCGCGGTTTGCCTGCCTCTTCTCCCTTCAGGGTCAGGTTGAGTCAGGATATCCTTTACTAAGTTGTTGGGCACATAAGCAACGAAATGGGAGTGCAATATATATGTCTGGAAATCCTTCAGGGATTTAACTAAGGCATATGCTTATTTTTCCATAATTTCATACCTTAGTGGATCATCTCGCATCGTCCTGTTGAAATAAGCTATAGTTTTCTCAAAGTTCTACTCGTCGTTCTGCAACAGTACACCAGCAATAGTGTGCTCTGAGGAGAATGAAAACAAGATGAAATCCTTCGTGAAGTTTGGACTGGCTAGCATAGGGGCTCTAGTCAGCACCACTTTGATATCTTCAAAATATTTCTTGGCCTTCGGGTTCCACTTGATCCCATTTCCCTTCCTGAGCATATAGGTTATATGCCTTATGATCTCTTCCAGGTTCAGGATGAATCTCCTCAAGAAGTTTACTTTTCCTAGGAAGGATTGCACTTCTTTTTTACTGTGTGGAGTGTCGATTTTCAAGATTCCTTCAACCTGAATAGAGTCTATCTTAATTCCTTCCTTCGAGATAATATGTCCCAACAGCTTCCCTTCTTCTAACCCAAAATGTGATTTCTTTGGATTCAGTGATATGTCGAACTTCCTGTACTTCTGGAAAACTTTCTTTAGATGCTCGAAGTGTTGTTCATCAGAGGTAGAGTATACATTGATGTCATCCAGATAGATCACAATGATATTGTCCTCTTCATCAGAAAACGCGATATCCATTGCCCTCTGGAAAGTAGCTCCAGCGTTCATCAGGTCGAAGGGCATCTTGGCATACATGAACATTCCCCATGTGGTTGTGAAAGCTATTTTTTCCTTGTCGTTTGAGTGAACCATGATCTGATTATACCCCAAAAAATCGTCCAGCATGGACATCTTTTGGGACCCCACCAGCTTTTGAGGGATATAGTCCATTTTAGGGAGAGGGTAGTGGTCCTTTAGGGACACTTTGTTCAAGTTTCGAAAGTCCACACACATTCTTATCTCACTGCTCTTCTTTTTTACAGGTACCAAATTAGCTACCCATTTCAAGAATCTTAAAGAAACAATAATCTTAGCTTCAAACAGTTTCTTTACCTCCTTCTCGATCCGCAGCAATAGCAGGGGATTTATCCGTCGCATTTTTCGTTTGAACGACTTCTGATCTTCTTTGAGAGGGATGACATGTTGGATTACTTCAGTGTCATACACCTTCAAATCGTCATAGCTCCGTGCAAAAACATTGGGGAAATCCTTCATGAGCTTGACGTAGTCTTTCCTGACCTCTGGACTGAGCGTTTTTTATAATTTTATCATTTTCGGGTTCTCCTAAGTCTCGATGTTGCAGTCTTCCACGTCCTCTTCGCTTGCAGTGATCTTGGGATTTTTAGCCACGTCATTTTCGTCAAACATTTTTTCCAACGACACTAACCCCTACAAAATGATGTTATTCTTCAGTTGTATTATGTCCCTTCCTAGGATCTAGTTCTAGAAAGGGTCGTCATTACTACGCGCATCCACGCTCCTATCTTCGTCGCAGCAGCATTCGTCATCAAAGTTTGTGCTAACAAACTCATCACTCATCTGAAGAAATATTTCTACCTACTTGTCATCCTCAAACACCTACCAGTATTTTACATTATCAAGCAGTGTCAGCCTTTGTTTGACTTCAATATCGTATTTTTTGTTTGGAAAGATGGGGATTTAAAAACCAAGGCCGAGGTGGCCAACGCATCGGCGATTTGACTTTTCTCCCTTGGGATAGCAGATATGTCATATTCTAAAAATTCCTCGAGGAGGTTCAACGCCAAGTTTCTGTACGCTCTCAGCCTGGGGTGCTTTGTTTGATATATGCCTTTAACCTGGTTTATGACCAGTTTTGAGTCCCTGTGCACTGATATCCTCTTTGCGCCTAATTCTTTCAACACCTTTGAGCCCAGAATCAGTGCCTCATACTCGGGCATGTTGTTTGTGCATTAGAACGCGAGCTTGTATGAGTGCAGATTTGTGCCCACTTTAGGGGGGCTTACCCAAATGTCGACACCTTCTCCCTCCTTTCTAACAGCGCCATCAAAACTCATGTTCCATATCTCATTTTCCATGTGGTCTTTTAGGTCGACACACTCTGCTTTTTTCCGTGTGGTTTCCTCATCGGTTGTCACGATGGTTGTCGGCTCTTCCTCTTTGAAACTCAAGTCATTGTAGAAAATAGAAGAACCAACCTCATTGTCAATGGAGTATATGGGGTGGTATTTTGGCTGCATTTTGTTGCTTACCATGTATTTCAGCAGCACTTCCCTGTACAACCATCTATCTTGGCCAAAGATAGGAATGGTGGCGTATCACATGTCCATTTGCAAGGTCCCCTTTAACTTCGCAGCCCACGATATGGACAGTAGCATGCCAAACTTAGGGGGTATGTCCACCACGACCATGTCCATAACCATGTTCTTTGAAGGAATTTGGGCCAATGACACAACCAAATCCTTTATGAGACCCAACCACTTGAATTTCCTCGAATCAAAAGAGAAAATATCATTGTAGGGTCTAGTGATATCCAAACCTAGTTCATCCATGATCACCTTTGGCATGAGGTTGTGTGACGCACCCTAATCGAGCATCGCGTTATGCAGGGTCAGGTCATGAACTTTCAAACTGACATAGAATGGAGGTATGTCCTCAGTATCACTTGTCTCCTCAATGCGTGGACCAAACAGAATAGCAAGGTGATTGTCTTGTACATTCAAATTATCGAGGGGCCCTCCCATTTTCAACATTTTAATAATCGGCTCCCGATACTCACCCTTTCTGATAAGTTCATTGAATGAGATAGAGATTTTCATTTTATCCATTTCATGCTCAAAGTTAAAAGGAGAGCAGACTTTCTATACCTCTTTTCCACCTGCTTCTCGGCTTGTCTATGGAATTTTCTTTGGGGCCTCCTCCTTTGACTTTGGGTTCTCTATCGCATCCTTGTTCGTGTTGTCCTGCCTTGGTCGACTTGTAGAAGGAGTGTCCATCGGAGTTTTCCTTATGCGATTAGCCTGCTGAGGCTCGGTAGACACTTCCTTGCTCTTGAGGTTATATTTCTTCTGAAACTACATGATGGCATTCTGATAAAAAAAATTGAACTCTTTTGTTTCCCAAGACATCACGTCATCAGTTTCCCCAATCCATGCATCGTCTATCTCTAACACAAAATTGTCATTTCTGCTCATGTACCGATCATGTTCACTCCTTGTCAAGAACACGCATGGGTTCTTGTCATCGCAACAATGCATTTGGTCTTCGAACATCTGATCGAAGTATTCATCCACATAGTTTTTTTGGAATGGAGGCCTTGTTTGTTGGTCACCTTGATCTCTCTACTCCCTATGTTCCCTCTGTTTGATCTAAGGGACCTGACCCCTCCTGAGGTTCTGATTCTTGGGTTGGGGGTCATGTTTTTCTCAGGAAGCGAGTTTGTTTCCCACAGACATCCTCTCCATTATCCTCTCCATGGTCTTCATCATTAGGTCAAATTTGTCATCTGCGTATCTCAACGTTGATGGAAACACGTCTCCTTGGGGATTCTTATCGCCTTTGTTGAATCTTTGTTTGATCTTCCCCGACGCCATCATATTTACCTCAACTTCGATTGCATTTCTCATTATCGCGTCTAGGTTTTTCGATCTTCTCTCTCTCAACAACAGAGCGAAGTCATTGTTGAAAGAGTCAGTGTATCACAATTGTGTAGCCCTAGGTAGTGGCTAGACTTCTACAGGAATCAAGTTATAAACCTTCATGAAACGGGTTGAGAATTCTTGCACCGTCTCCTCCGGCACCTTCTTAATATTAGTGTATTGCATTAATAGTTGTAAGGGGTTCTTCTTGTATCCCCATCTGTTGATGAAAGATGTTTCGAACACGGCGAAGTCTTGAATACTTGTTGGTCATCAGGATTTGAACCACTTCCTCACCTCCCCCGCAAAACTTTGCGCAAACAAACTCATTTTCGAATCTACATAGTCTACCTCTTCCAGGTCGACGAAGTCGTTGAACCAATCCAAGTGCTTTAGGGATGAAACATTCCCTTCAACATCATAGAGTTTAATTCTCTGGATGTAATTTTGGGGCAAATCATTTAGCTGGGCTGGTAGAATGAGGGGGCCGAATCTAGCGGCCATGGCTCTAGGAGGATTGGGGTTTTGGGGGATATTATTAGACACTAGGGCTTGGAATCTCTTCTAGTCGAAAAATACCTCGTCCAAGTTGGTTTTTGACTTAGACCTGAAAAGGTCTTGTTCAAAGAAAGTGTTATCGGACAAATCGGTAGGTGGAGACACTAACTGATCTCCCTAGATCCACCTGGATCTAGAACAAAACAGGACAGGACATGACTCTTTCCCTAAGTTGTGACCATTGAATTAACTAGTAAGGAGGAACAAGTGACATACCTTTGTATCGCTTCCTAGGGTCTTTGTTGCTTCTACTTCACTCTGGTGCTCTCATGAGTTCAAGACCAAGACAACACAAACCAACCAAAGTGAAGATAGCAAAATATATTCAATCATCAACTTATGTGTATGATCAATGAATTACACAATAAAGTAAGAATGACTTTATGGGAAAAGGACATGTTGTTGTATCATATTAATTGAAAGTAGAAGATACAACCTGATCACCTTAATGTCGCAAGCTTCCTATCGGTGACTCTTGGTTCCAACACACACACTTGCTCAATATTTGCATGAAGAAGATCCAATTCCTCTTGATAGACTTGCTAGAGTCTCCAAGCTCATGTTCAAGTTGGGTTCTTCACACAATTCCTTCACCAATTCTCCAATTAATCTTGTTTAACCTTTTCCATGATAATCCTATCAATATATAGGAGAGAATGAGATGGTTACATGGATGAGAATGATCCCACCAAATCAGGGAAACCAGTAAAATGATAACCATTCGAATGCCAACCCATTCTCTAGAAAATTCCCTTCTAGAACCCTCGAGACTTATTCCTTTTTCCAAGATTGAGAACAAGTTCGCACCCTAGGTATAGAGCACAGTGGGAGAAGTTCACACCCTAGCTGAAGGTGGCCTATGAGAATGGGTCATTCTCGCACCCTAGGATATAAGCAGCCTACAAACTCTCTTCAAAAATATGTTTTCTGGAAAGAGATGAGTGTCACTTTTCTCAGGAGAAAGTTCTTGTTGGGAGCCTAAGTACACCATCAAGATGACCAAAATCATGGGTAATAGAATGCCCCCCAAATTATGAGGCCGGAATCAGTGACATCCGAAATACTTTGTAAACTGCGTGTGTGTGTCGGAAACCAGGAGCGCACCTAATCGGAAACCTGCGAACAATCAAGCATCTGCAAAATATCATACTAGTTCTGAGGTAGGCATTCCCATACTCACATCATGGACGGATGACATCATAGACATAGGTCATGGCCACCAATCATACACCTTGGATCCATGCCGTCGAAATATCACATAGCCACCAAGAATACACTGTGGATCCATGCAAGAAAATGCAAATAGAGACGACATAGCCACGAGACATACAAAGTGGATCTATGTGTCGGAAAATTATACATATTCCATCGCAACCTGGACCAAAAAGATAAGATCCAGGGTCTTCAATCTCGTTCACCCAAAAGTACGAATCTAACCATGTGATTACATGTGTCGAAGTCGAACATGGTAGAAACCACTTGATTACCCGTCATTGATGAAAACCGTTAACAAGTGCGAGGGAAATCACCATTAATGCCAATGACTCCCAAGGTACACTAGTACAATCCACTGAATGTGAATAAATGAGTTGAGGTCAAACATCCGACGGAATCTCCCGATCAGGGGTTGATGATGAAAACCCACTGTCGGAAGCAAGAAAACCTGCCATTGAGGCATGCAAGTTCCAAGGTACCAAAAGAATTTCTTAGTCTTGTTTCTGTATAATTAGCTGGAGTTGACGGAACAAAACTCAGCATAGGAGGGCCTTGATGTATCCCCCATCAATGACACAAAATGAGTAACATATTTTGAAGGTGGAACAGAGTATGATGTAATTTGGACTGGACACAGGGAAGGCCGACACAAAGAGAATGGATAACTGCAGATGGCGGACTCAATAGAGGTTTTGGATGAACTTCTCTTGAACATATGAATGACACAATTAATGATTTGGCAGCATTGACTCAGAGACGATGTAGGGTATGACCTTATAGCAAATCAAATGAGAGACAAATGGATTTCCCAAACCAGATTTAGATAACAAATAAGGGGGTGTCATGTTCAAGAGAGACACTTACTGCCAATAATATGAATACGAAAACACATCCCTTTCCCAAATTCTCCCCCACCATTTCTGGCGAGTACCTCTTTATTTTTACGCAAGCTTGAGGAGGATAAAATATGCTTGTTGATGTAAGCTCATCCTTCAGATGAGTCCTTCGGAGTATGTTTAACAAACCCTAGGAAGGAGTGGTTCGGTCCCATTGCGGATCTGTCGATGTTTGTTTAACGAGTCCAAAGATAGAAAACTCGAAGGTTTTTCATGATTATAGAGTCTAGAAAAACACTTAAAAGAGAACTCTCTTAGTTCCTTTTTTGTAAAATAGTCTGATGAGATTGAAAAAGAGATAAATTATCGCCCAATAGATGCTTTCTTCAAATACTTTAACGAGCGTGAAAATAGCAAGTTCGCTCGGCGATCTTTTCATGTTTAGAGAGTCTGAAAAGAGCTTAAAGTGGACTCCAGGGAGTTCCTTTTTCGTGTAACCTTGTTGAGCCTGAAAAAGTGATAAAAGTGTGCTCGATCATGTTCTCATGTATTTTTGAGCATGAGAATGGACAAAGACCAAGCTCGAGGTTTTGTACAAAAACCATGAAAAACAATCAAAACAGGCGATGAAGAAGAGAAAAAATATCTGTATCCCTGTGCATGAAAGTCAAGGTAGTTACGTCTACAAAAGTTGCACTCATAAGGGTATTAGACATTAGGTTTAATAAATAAAACAATTATAAAAACCCATAACAATATGGTAAAAGTAAATATAAGGGGGTAAAAGTTATTTTTACCATAGTCATTGTAACTTTACCAATATTTTAGTCCAAAACCCTTCTTTTGCCCTTGAATTTCGATGCTCAATTGCGGGAGGTACAAGCATCCATTCGATGAATGGTCTCTGGAAGTGAGGTAAGATCCTTGTCCTCTATCTTTTCATGGTTCAATTTTTCATTTTCATTGGTAAAAATCATGTTTTGGAGTTTGTTTTGGAGTTTGTTTTGGGGGTTAAAATTGCACTCAGCCATTCTCGCAGGCCAGCCACACGGGACCTACGAGAATGCATCATTCTCGCAGGTGGCCCCAAAGGCACCTACGAGAACCTTGCACTGTGCCTAAAGGGCACCTGCGAGAACCGTAAAGTGAAAAAAATCTTTGAAGTTTGCTCAATGAAAATGTTACCAAATGTTGAAGAGAGTTGTTGACCTCCTTCTTATGTTTCTTATGCAAGTATTTGGCTATCACCATGGTTCTAGAATGGAGTGAAAGAGAGCATGAAGAAGATGATGCTATTGTCGGGAATAACCCGAGCATCATTTCTGCTTTGCGAGACTGTGGTCTCCTGAAATTCTTTCGCATCCCGGGTATGAGGGCCCAAGTCAGGTTATTGGAGTACCTTGTGCATATGTGGGACCCAGACCAACAAGTATTCCACTTAGCGGTCCACACATTGTCCTTAGATATTGAGGACACTTACTTCTTGACAAGATTGTCACGGCATGGGTACCATGCGAGCCTGACTGGTAGCAGAGGTGGTGGGCTGCCCATGAGTGAATACTGTCATTTGCACTATGTTCCAGAGGCTGAAAGGAGCAAAGGAAAGGTAGCCATTTGGGGGGTGCGGGATTTGACCCTTCGCACTATTTTGTTCACCATTTCTCATATGGCTGGGAGCGCTGCCCCTCACATGGCTCTCCAGAGCTACTTTCAATATGTCATAGAGTGTACTGAGCCTTGGGTTTTTAATTGGGCAGACGCAGTCCTTCGTAGCGTGAAGAGGTAGTTAACTAAATGCAGGTGAGGCAACCTGAAGCAATTCGGGTACGGTTCATTGTTGGTTTCCTTCTTTCTTGAGAGGGTTCCCTTGTTAAGGTTGCAGGTTGAGTGGGGTTTACTGACTCTAGTGGATCCAAGAATGTTGAGGTTGTTGGTTGTGGAGCCTGATTATCTTCCTGATTCAAAGGTCCTTGCTTTCAGCCGTGTTTATACCCCATGAAGTATTTACACCCTAGAAGTATGTACAATCTTCCACGCGGGGAAGTGCAGAGGGGGGGTACCCCCTTTGAGGGGTCTGGGGGGGGCTATCCCCTCGGTTGGGGGGTTTGGGGGCAAGTGGGCCCCCAGCGGGGGTTCGGGGGCAAAGCCCCCGAAGCAAAAATTCCCTTATAAAAGTATATTGTAATTTCATTGTAAATCTGGACCATTCATTATAAGGTCACAGATCTAACGGTAGAGATTATGTTAGGGTTTTTTGCCCTAGAAGGCAACCCTCTTTTATGAGGGAAATGTATTGTGGCTATGGTTGATGGTGAATATTGTATTCTGAGAGAGGAGACTATGAGA
>ML790510.1:632470-672983 GCA_009831015.1 Picea engelmannii | reverse complement strand
GAGTCCAGCATATACAGCAGCGGTGGAGTTGTTGAGATCAGTCTCCAAGTGGGAGATTGTTGGTTGTGGAGCCTGATTATCTTCCTGATTCAAAGGTCCTTTCTTTCAGCCGTGTTTATACCCCATGAAGTATTTACACCCCATAAGTATGTACACTCTTCCACACGGGGGAGTGCATAGGGGGGGTACCCCCTCTGCAGGGTTTAGGGGGGCCTATCCCCTCGACTGGGGGGTCTTGGGGCAAGCGGGCTCCCAGCGCGGGTTCGGGGGCGAAGCCCCCGAAGCAAAAATTGCCTTATAAAAGTATATTGTAATTTAATTGTAAATCTGGACCATTCATTATAAGGTCACAGATCTAACGGTAGAGAATATGTTAGGGTTTTTTTCCCTAGAAGGCAACCCTCTTTTATGAGGGAAATGTATTGCGGCTATGGTTGATGGTGAATATTGTATTCTGAGAGAGGATACTGTGAGAGAAAGAAGAGGAAGTTACAGCGGGTTTTACTGTAGGTTGTATCCCTTCATTTGTTGGATAATAATAAAGGAAGGACCTGGCAATTTCTCTGATGGACGTAGCCCACATTGGGTGAACCACATAAATCTGTGTCTCTCTTGTATTGTGTGTCTTCTGTGTTTTGTTTCTATATTTGTTTTATTTTATTGCTCCACGGTCCTGTTTTTCTAACAAAGGTGGTGTCAGCTCATGGCTCGGCACGTAGCTGGACCAATTATCAAATACAATGATGCCTTCTTCGACTGGTTGCGACCACAGATGTTGATGGTCGATGATTATGCCTATGCCGGGTTGGACTTCTGAGGAGATCCGGACTTGGCCCTACCCAAGGGCGCTCAGTGGGGAGATCTCAGTAAGAAGTACACATTTTTTTCTTTTTAAATGTTTTTGTGAATTTTATCATATGCAAATGTTTTTATGTTCGTCCAAGCTCTAATTACAAAACCTTTTTTTTTTTATGACACAGATGTGGGGCCTTATCGACCACCTGGTACTTCTCCCATTCAATGATGAGGAGAGGTGGCTCCAGTGCCACGATGGGACGTTGAAGATTACGAAGCGGTGGAACAAAACCTGGAGGGTTTGACAGCAGACATTCCAGACATGCCTCTTGGAGAGGTTCCACGACGTTATCAGCGTCATACGATGGGAGTGTCAGATTCCATTGGCCAACTACTTCGTAGGGTTGCCCAGGCAGTAGTGTGTTACCGTGAACGTCATCCATGACGTCACTTTGTAGAAGCTATGAGCTTTAGATTTTGAAATTTTGGTCCTCAGACAGAACTTTTTGTAAAAAACTTTTTTGATCGTTATATATGCATACGGCTTCTACTGGTTTATCTTGTGTTGTGTGAAATTGATGTGATTGATTTATAAATGACCCAAATTTCTATCTAATACATGGTTAGCTAATGCATCAGTTAATGTATTTAGAAATTTAGGAATATGTTGATTCTCAATATAATCAAAATAACGTTCCAAGAGGTGAATTCGCAAATACACCCGTAACAAAGTAGGACTTTGAATAGCATAGACGTTACTTAACTGTAGTACTACAAGCTGTGAATCGAGTCAAACAACCAAGTGACGGATACCGAGCGAGATAGCATCAATTAACAATTCAATAATGGTGCTATACTCTACAATATTGTTGGTCGCACGGCCAAGGCACACACCTTGTAAAGAGACAAGTTCATTTGTAGGGGCGTAAATTGCCCATGCAGTAGAAGCAAGGTTCTGAGTACTACGGCTAGCGCCATCAGCGAATCCAATGTAGGGTAGCGAAGACTCCGACATCTGGAAATCAAACACAATGTCACATAAGGGAAGAGACTAGATAATGACAAAAGAAAACTATAGTAACACACAAGAAGTATGATACAATAAAATACAAGTACTCGTGCACAGGTGATCTTATGCATAGTACTTCTTCAAGTACAACCCATTTCTGGGTTCACTCAAAGGGATACCATCGTAATCTACTAACTCGTAGGCTCCTTTTTCCAAACTCATCTAATGATATAAGGACCTTGCCACATGGCTTCGAATTTTCCATCTCCTAGCATATCTCGATCTTGTTCGTAGAGGAGAACAACATCTCCTTCGGAGAAAATGCGAGGCTTGACATGTTTGTCGTATTGGGCCTTGACACGTTTTTTCTGGGCTTCTATGACTAGAGTAGCATCGCGTCGATTTTTTTCTAATCACATAAGATACAATAGACGTTCTTCCTCGGCAGAAGTGTTTGCTAGGAGTTCAACAGCTAGTTTTAAAGAGGGTATCCCGCATATAATCGGGAGAATGGCTTCCAAACCATAGACTAACTGGAAAGGTGTAAACCTAGTAGCAGACTTAACGGATGTTCGGTAAGCCCACAAAGCTGAAAACAACATTGTGTGCCAACTTGTTTTGTGAATCCCTATCATTTGTCAGAGCATAGTTATGAGAACCTTGTTAATTGCTTCGACTTGGTGGTTGGCTTGTCGGTAATAGGGTGTTGAGTTTTCATGGCGAAGACCCAAATTTTCAGTGAGTTCGGACATCATGAAGCTTCTAAAGTGGCTACCATGATTAGTGACAATATCCCGGGGAACACCAAAACAAGCTATGATGTGATTAAAAATGAATAATGTTGCGGTCTTTCCAGTATTGTCAAATGTCGGCATCGCCTCATCCCATTTCATAAAATAATCTATGGCTACAATAATGTATCCATGCCCCCCGGCGGAGTGGGGGTGAAATGTCATGAAATCGATGCCCCATTTCGCAAAGGGACCAACGGAGACCACAGGGTGAAGAGGAGCAGGATGTGACCGTATCTTATGATTATAGGTCTGGCAAGCGTGGCATTTTTGGACGGTGATTATACAGTCGTTAAATAAAGAAGGCCAAAAATACCATGCGCGTAAGATCTTCTAGGCAGTAGCATACCCGGACATATGACCACCACAGGATCTAGAATGGAAATCATTTAAGGCTTCTCGGCTTCGTCGAACGTGAGGCAGCATCGAAAAACTGAGTCAATCCCCAGACGATAAAGAGTTTCCCTGAGGATAATATATTGACGGGCTTGGTAGCGTATTCGACGCTAGTCAGTACTAGACAAATTGGGATGGAAAGTATAGGTTTGGAGATATATGATGATATCGTCATACCAAATATCATCAGAACTAATGAGGGAAAAGGATTCATCAGGTAATGAATCGAATGCTACATTTTTCGTTTGAGAGTAGGGAAAGTCGCATATCAACTCGGAAAATACTAAGGACTTCTTGGACTTGGCTCGTTCGAATTCCAAGTCAAACTCCTGGAGTATCACAATCCATTTGGAGTATTTTCCCCCTAGCAATTGACGTGTGAGAATGTGTTGCATAGTGTTGCAGTTAGAAATCACTAAAATCTTGCGAGAGAGGATATAGTGCCTGAAGCGTTGGACTGCTTGGACGGCTGCCAAGGCTAGTTTTTCGACATGTAGATACTTGGTTTTGGTAGGCGTTAGAATTCAACTCAATTAATAGATAATATGTTTGTCATGAGAATCATCCTCTTGGACGAGAACCATAGCGATGGTGTAATCCGAGGCTGGGAGGTAGAGGAAATAATCGCGACAGCAATCGGGGGGGAAGAGAAGCAGAGCACGTGTCAGGGACAGTTTCAAAGCTTCAAACGATTTGTTTGTGATGGTATCCCATACGAACTCAGACCCCTTTTTGAGGAGTCGCGTAAATGCACAAGTTATCTCGGCGTAGTTTGGGATGAAACGACAAAGAAAGTTTTCTTTCCCTTGCAAACTTTGTAACTGGTGAAGTGTAGAAGGAGGAGGGAGATTAAGGATCACCTAAACCTTTAAATGATCTACCATCCCTTGACGCGAAACAATAAAGCCTAGAAGTCGGTCGGATTCCACGCAGAAAATGCAATTGTGAGGATTCAAGCATATATGGTAAAACCGACAGCGGACGAAAATGGCTCGGAGGTGGGTGGGATGATCGACTTGATGCATGGAATGAGTGGGTAAGTCATCTAGATATGGTTGCATGATGTGCTTGATATCATGGAAGGCATAAGACATAGCACATTGAAAAGTTGCGCCAAGCGTTCTTGAGACCGAAAGGGAGTTTCTGATGGGCGAAAGTGCCCAAAGGACAAATAAAAGTCGTCTTATGTTGATCCTCGGGAACAATATTGATTTGATTATATCCAGAGAAACCATCCATGAGAGAGAAGATTTCACTTCCAGCGCAATCGTCGACAATCTAATCGACAAAGGGGGTAGGAAAGTTTTCCTTAGGACAAGCTTTGTCGATATCCCTATAATCAATGCATATGAAGATTGTGCCTTGTTTCTTGTCGATCGGGACAAGATTGGAAACCCATTCAGTGAGGGCCACCGGGTAAATAAAGCCATATTTTAGAAGTTTCTCTACTTCAAGCTTGATAGCAGCCACTTTACGTGGGTGAACTAGACGAAGGCATTGCCAGAAGGGTTTAACGTCTAGGTATGTCTTGATCTCATGTATCACAATGTCGGGGTCGATACCCGGCATTTCTTCGTAGCTCCAGGCAAAGACGTCACGAAACTCTTTGAAAAGTGACGTGTAGGTGATGATTTCATCAGGGGAACACAAAGCTCTGATATGCACATTTTCGACAATTCCAGGTTTGATGGATATGTTGAGGGGAATAGTGGGTGAGATATTGCTTAAGTTCCCTTCAGAAAACACATTGTGTGTGGACTCAGGAACGGTTGAAATGACGACAACAGTCGACGGGGTCGAGATCCGTTGGTAGTTCTTGATGGTATGTTGCTCCAAGAAGAGGATGGAATGATGATGTCCATCATCCCAAGGGGTGTCTTCCATGACAGACGTGATGATCTCGTCTGTGGGGAAAATGACATGGAAAGGATCTGGAGATAACTCACCAAGAGAGGGGGTAGAAGGGGTTGCCGATTGACTGGCCTGATAGGTAGATTTGACCAGACTTAATGGCATTTCATCATCGTAATTTAGATGATCTCTAGGGTCAGGTACCATCCATGGGTCATGAGATGCATGGGTTTCATGAATCGAGGTGGAGATCATGTTAATTGAAGCGACAGAAGAGTGTGGAACATCGGGCGGTGGAATGGGGAAAGTGCCCATTAACGAGGAGTCTTTGAGAAGACCTACACCAACGTTCTTGTAACCCAGTGGGGTTTTAGCGATGAACGGTATGTTTCCTGTATGTGTGTCTGAGTTAAAGAAGGCTAATTGGTCGACGGTGACTACCTTTCCTTGATGTGGGAAACGTACAACACGAAAAAGAGTTGACACAATTGCGCGCATAGAATCGATCCATCTACGGCCAAGCAGAAGATTGTAATCGAGAGGAGCGTCAAAGACTTCCACTTCGACTTGAACCGTTTTACCTTCTAGCTTGATTGACAACAAAGGAAGGACATCGTAGGGCTTAAAACCGAAGCCATTGAAGGATTTGAGAGTGTTCTGGGATTCAGTCAAAGAGGGAGAGTCGATGGCTTTCCAACAATTAACAGAAATGACACACGTCGAGGCACCCTTGTCGATAATGGTTCGACAAATGTTTTTGTCGGAGACAATCACTTGGATTTGGAACGCGAGTTGAGGGGGTAACCTTGGAATGTGATCTTCCAAGTCAAAAATTATTAAATTCGTGTCTGTTGGGTCGATTCCACCGATAGATTTCAACAGTGACTTTTGTTGTGTAGGACAACTTTGAAGGACTTCAAGGGATGACATCATAGAAGGTGCTTGGGTGGGATCTTCAACAATCCTGTAGTTCTAGGAAACATGAGCATGAGGATTAAAAGCCAATTTTTGAATGATGCCCTTTGGAGGGGGTCGAAGAACTGTTTCAAGGCTTGGTCATTCGAGATGAAGAGGACCGTTGGTAGGTGGAGTCGTAGGAGAGGGTTGTACCAATGAAGGAGGTAGATCATCAACCTTCTCTTTATAGGGAGAATAATCTTTGGCTCGAGTGGTGAGTGCAATGTCATTCTTCTTTGAATCACCAGTATACATCAATACATAGGACATAGTAGAAGGGGAAGGTTGGTCATGAATGACCAATTGGGCCTGTTGTTGAGAGGGGGAGGGTTGGGAAGAACGGTTGGAGCAGGTGGTTTTGGGGCTCCTTGAAGGAACTTAGTGACCTCGGTGTGTCGTGGACAATCCTTCGTGTAGTGATCATCACCACATATAAGACAAGGGTATCAAGGTTTGCGCTTATCCCTATCGTCAACAGGCGAAGATTTGGTTTTCTCTACTTGTAAAGTATTTTTGTCCTCCTTATTCTTACCCTTTCCTTTTCTGGATTTGTTTTTACCGGCTAGGGTAGATTGAACTTCATTTACCTCAGAAGTCTTGTCGGTGGGAGGGGTAGGAGACGGAGCATTTTAAACATTAGAAGAAGCAGGTTTGGGGTTGGTGCTTGAGGCAGAATGTGATTGGGCATGGAAACTGCCAATCACACCGTCGGCTGCATGAGAAGCAGCTGGAGTAGTTGAAGTGGCAGAAGTGGAAGGACGAGGTGCATCAGGGAGAAAGTCATAAAGAGTACCCATTTGTGAGTAAACAAGCTCAAGATATTGAGCACAACTTATGGCCTGTTCTTCTGTGACAACTCCACCCATGGCGATGTCACAAGCGATGTCATTCACAAATGATTTTATGAACCACTCTGCCAGCAACTGATCGGGAAGTTCGAGTTTAATGAGATGTCGGCTCCTTCACCATTCATGAATGTGATCGGATATATGAGTGGCTTTGGTTTGTTTGAAAGAACTCAAAATCTCGGTCCCCATCTCATAACGGATCAGAAACTGGTAGTGGGTGAGGAAGGCCATAGATAAGGTGTTGAAGTCAGCGAAGAAACCTCGTGGTAATTCTATATACCACTTCGTAGCAAAATCCGTGATAGTTCTTTGAAAAAGACGTAAATGAATAGAGTCATCCATCAAGGATTTGGATGAGCACCAGAGGTGAAAAGTCATGACGTGATTGTTCGGGTCCTCTCCCGCTTTGCCATCGAATTTAGGGATGTCTGATGGTAGCTTGGATGGTATAGCAGGCCATTGGGGAGAGTGACGAATTGGATCATTTAAAATCTGTGACAGATCTGGGAGATCCAAAGTGGCCAAGAAGGGTAACTATCTATTCACATGCGGGTACTGGTGGCTTTGGGGAGGGAGTCCCATTGACAAACCAGTGGGACCATAAGCAGTGTACATATAATGCGAAGACCCAGGCAGATTCGATGGTGGTTGTGGAGGAAAGTAGCTCATGGGATTGTATCCTTGAATAGGGACATGAGTTTGAGCATTCGAGCTCCAAATAGGATTGGACGTACCTGGATATGGTTGGCCTATATTAGGGGGTATAACGGATGTAGCTGGAAGTTGTTTCCCCCCAGTCGATTGAGGATTATGTTGTATCAGATGGTTCCAATACTGGGCCAAGGATGGAGGTATGTTTTTTCCATAGGGTGGGGTCGGTGGGGGTTGTCCTCCAATCGGGGGTTGTGTTCCAATTGGGATTTGCATTCCAATAGGAATTTTCCCTACAAGGGGGGGTTGAGTCCAACCTCCTTGCTGAAATTGTCCGCCAACATGAATCTGGTAATTTGGTGTGAACGACGGAATAGTGCCACTAGCATTAATGTTGTTGGTAGAGGACAAGTAAGGTCCTCCGAAAGGGGTTGAGGAAGTGTCGGAATAAATCCGAGAGGAGAGTGCCCAAAACAAGAGGGACCACTAGGAGTTCCAAATGGGGTTTGCGTAGGAGTGGAAATAGAAGCATTCAACGCACAGTATCCGGGTGGAAGCGTCAGGGTGACACTGGGCGAGAGCATTGTGCCGATGGGGGCTTGACTAGCCGTTGTAATCCCAGTGTGAATACTCGTAGTATCTATGTAATGGACCATTTCTATAGGGACGATCAAGATGTGGTCAGATCGTGGAGCATCTGTACCAGGAAAATAATAAGCAGTAGTAAAAGGTACTGCGTCTAGGTCAGAGGTTTCGGGGAACGCAGGTGAGACGGTGATTTCAATGCCTGATACTGCACCAAAAAGGTCCCGTCTAAAAACGTCAGCAGACCAAAAAGGATCTTGGACCTCAGGTCCTGGAAAGGGTCTAGTTGGTGATCCAGAAGACAACACAACTAAGTCTCCGGAAAAATTCACTCGCATAATATGTCTCTCATAATCGGGGTGAAGTCGAAATTCCTCTTGAGTATTGGTAATTAAGAAACGTTCTAGAGAGTCGGTTCTTTCCACTTGTGGAGTGATAACGTCTTGGACTTCACTCTGTTGAGGAGAGCCCTCGGGTGAGCTTGTAGGCAGGGGTTGATAACCTTCCAGGTTTTCTGGAGGTAAGCCCTGCATTCTACGTGAATGACGTGGAGGTTCTATTGTGAACAAGTTACAAACTTACGAAGAAAGTCATATGGTCAACTTGGGTAAACAAACAGCACGCGCTAGTAAACAAAATCTAGGAAAAAATACCAAGCAAACAAGACCTTCTAATTTCGAAGTCACTAGTTGGTGATGAAATCCAATGTTGTGACAACGAGACGAGAAGGGGCTGGGCTAGGGTGGAAAAGTTACACTGACAACCTGCTTAACAGACTTACACCCTAGTGTAAGCTCCCACACATAATCATGGGTATACCCTCCAAGGAGCCCGAGTGAGTTTGGACAACGTCGATTCCAAGTATTGTGAAGACTTGCCCCTTCACAGTCACCTTGTGTAAGACCCTAAGAAGATAGGCCACTAAGGTTACCACCGACAACAATAAATCCTGGGGGAACAGTCGACAGTCTAATCCACACGCAAGGGTAGGGTATCTAGCCCGAAATCAACTCGAGAGGCTCCCACTCATCATTGTGGGTAAACCTCCAAGTGACCCCCATAATACGTGAAATCTCTACACCGATATCAACAAAGCAGGGTGAGTAACTCTGTCAATATCAATGTGACCTTGGGTTTGACCCTTGTGTGAGAAGGGCTTCCCAGGACAAAATGTTGTAGATGGAATTTGACACTCCTTAACACAAGATGCTATTGTGTGTTTTTGTGCTTTGGAGAGTGTATCTCTCTGCCTATTCCAAAGCGCTAGCCTAGCTAATTGTTGGTGTAATAGAGCCCTAGAAAAGAGTTACTAGTTAAATTTTAAAATTGTGCAATGTTATTAAGGGCTATTGTTACTCAAAGGAAACGGAGATGAAACTGATGTTGTGTAAGACTCTGACCCAACAATACATAGACAGGAATGAAATATATCAATTTTCGTTCGATGAATCCTATGTACAAGAGGGAAAGAGAAGTGTTCCGGAACAATCTTGAACTACGATACACAATCTTCTTTAAAATGCAATCTCAACGAATCACGCAATAATGACAACTCTTTATTCGTTCTTTTTCAATAATTTCAACAATTGATTTTCAATATTTTCAAAACGAAAATGCTTTTAAAAGAAAAATGTTTTTTACTTTTCAAAAATGATCTACACCATGGTGGTGAAAGTAAGGAAAACCAATAACTAATGAACAAGAAATAAACAAAAACCCAAACCAATCTTTCAATGGAAACAAAAATGACAAGCAGACAAAAACTAGTCCTTTCAATTGCAAGAGAATAATGATCTTCCAAATAATGAGCAAATGAGAAAGACAAAGAATCCCAACTTTCAAACCGATTACCGACTCCTAACCAAACAAGTACTCAGATTCCAGGATCAGAGGAGCCTGAGTACACCATCATTAATACACCATCAAGATGACCAAAATCAAGGGTAACAGAATGCATCAAACTCAAGGTCGTCGATGCTTTGTGCGTCATATTTTGGTAAGGACAGACTTATGTCCAGGTAGTAGAATGGGTCCGGTGCTTTTTCTCTAGTTTTGCATAGAATCTTCTCAGGTTTGTAGACAGGCTTCGTAGGGTTTGGGTCAGGATTTTCTCTGGTATAAATTGTCTTCGGAGCCAGGGTTCCTGAACTGCGCTACTCGATGCTACTGGTATTTTTGACTGGATTCGCTAGGGTAAAGGTTTCATCCGGTAGGCATGTTTGTCCCTATGTTACCCTCAGGGCTCAAACTGTAACGTTAGTCGTTCTCCCAGGGAAAATCTATTCAATTTCGTCCCCGGCAGCGACGCCAGAATGTTATCACTCTGTAAATCTGTTCGGCTGATAAACAGACGATGAAGGTAACTTTTTCAACCAACTTTAAGGCCCAAAACTAGCCTTTCAGACCTGGAGAGGGCTCTCTTGGGAGACTATGTCTCCGCACGGGATATGGCTTTGAAGCAGCGGCTAGATTTAACACCTTTGATATAATGGGTTTTGGTTATATTGGCACAAGAAAATACAACTTTGGGCTATGGATTCGATTCGAGGAAACAACAAAAACAAATGACTTGGTGATTGAACTTTGAGAGGATAAAGGCTAAGTGAGCAACAATCTTCGGTGCAAAGTAGTAATGTGTAGTGGAGATAAATTACAGAAAGTAACTCGGAGCAACGTTGCAGGTGAATTCAGAGTTAAATTTTAGAAGAAAAACATTTATCTAAATGGCGTGAACAAGGGCTACTATGCAACGAATCCACAGGTTCAAAAATCTGTTCTGAATTAGACAGCAAAAGATATGAATAAAGATAACAAGAATCACATACACAAGAAAGGGAAAACAATACATCCAACTGCTACAATTAGAATATTTTCATCAAAGTTACAGGACTTTTGCATTAAGTTTCAGTCGAACTCAAATTACATTCAATAGCTACTGTCTATACCAATTTTTCCAACCAACCTGGCTTACATCGAAAAGATCAAATATATAAATGAGGGCGTTGCTTGGGATACCTACCTTTCTAACTACTATTTGTACAAACTCAGGAACTAATTGTTCTGTGTTACGAAACTCTTTGCATGACGTTTTCCAAAAATAGACAAAAGATACATCTGGCTACATCATGATTGTTGTAATCCGCCACGGGGATTCGGTTGTCGATCAGGTATCTGGGTGGACAAGTGTCTGTCAGAGTCATGTCGTCTGCTGTAATGGATTTGATTTTCTATCACACACTCATTTACTGGGGGAAGTGTGCACGGCAAGTGGATGTAGACAGTCACGGTCGTTATTAAAATGGCAAAATGTTTCCTTCAAAATTGTCAAGATTTTCCTTATGTTCGTGAATACAGGAACAGACTAGGATAATCTTGTTTCTTCTGCTCGCTTGTGAGAGCTACGCAGGATATATCTTCGGCCGCTTCACATTCTCCGGAGTGTTTGGTATACCTTTTTTTCGCTAGTTGTTGAGCTTCGCGTAGTTGTCCAATCGTATCTTGCACCTCCATGAGTTGTCTTTTTAGCCACATCACATTCCCTTTGCAACCTTATGTTGTTGATGCTTCTGTGGTCTTTGTTGCCAGTTGTTGTCTCAGTGCTCTGTTCTCTTGGTATAGTTTGGCAATGGCTAGCTTCACTTGTTTCAGCTGCTGAGATGGATCTTGACTATTTGCACCTACGGTATCCATCCTCCTCATTCTGCTCCCACTTTCTCAGCTGGTACCTTCCAAAGGCTCCAAGCGGATGGCACACATAAGTAATTGTTCAGCGATTGGTCGTGCGCGCAGATCATCTGAGATTCGATTTTCCCCAACTCCATTGTTTTTCCTTGGTTTGTCCCTTCTCTGAGGTATCCGTTGTTGGGGAGACAGGGCTTCCACTATCCTTCCTTCCTACGTAGATCCTTCCACTCCAAGTTCTACGTAGTGTGATGTCGTCGTTCCCGTGGATAAAGGAAAAATCCATATTTTGTCCTTGGGGATGCCTGTTGTGAGTGAGAATGAATCCCAATCACTTTGGGGTTTGGGTCTGGTGATTCTGCCACTTCGCACACCCTTCTTTATGCTTTGGGAGGTTTCCATGGCATGATCAGTGTTTATGTTGCGCACAGTGGCTCTGACGAATGCCCAAGATGGAGAATTTGATCGACCTAAGCCTACGAGAAAACTTACAGATAGAGCGTGAATCTGATTTCACGAATAACATGGGTGCAGGAGTTCTGGGATTTATAAAAGATAGGGTGGAATGAGGAATTGTGCAAAGGAATAGTGAATTCATGGCGACTGGATGTTTCAAATCGAATTGCAGATTTTCCATGGCACATCCCCGTGTGTAAGGCACAGGCAATAAGGGTCGCAGGTCATACATGATACGAACGCCACGATTTTTCATTCCCTCGGCCTTCATAATGAGTTGATAATAGTATTTTCACTTGCTGACATGACTTCCATTAACTACTTGACTCGACCTGGGGCACGTAGAGACTAACTTTGACAGGACCCGACTTTCTGGGAACACATACCCGTACCATTCACGTTTGTTTCGACTCTGACATCCCTTCCCACTTCTAAGGGCCAACAAGTCACTTGATGATTTCGACCCCTTCACTATTACGTACCTGACTTCACATGTTTGGACACATGGGCCATAGCCCGAATGAAAAACTGACTCTAACTGAAAGAAAAATGGTGGCGCTAAGAATACCAAGGGTTGGTCATTCTATTATTATTTTTACAGGACACCTCGAAAGAGAACTTGTTAATATAAGTGGAAAGGGTAGTTTTAAAATTATGATAGAGTTCTTAAGGTTAAACAAATATTAAATTAAATTAATTTTATATTAATATTTAAAATAATAAAAAGAATCAATAAAACTCAATAAATAAAATAAACAAAGTCCCTGTGTAGATGTTATAGGACTTAGTCCCCATCTTTGATGTAATCATTGTAACATGCAACCAACCACTTTATAAAACAAATGTTGAATTAAGAAATACATATACATTAGTTCCATTGAAAATCCAAAAATACAATTACTCAATCATCTTTTTCTTACGTCCCAAGGGGACGTCTAAAGGTATACCCAATGCAAGGTTTTTTTAACGAGCGGTTGGTGGTCTATGAAATTTATAGTTTATTAAAAACTCGTCACCATGAGACAAACTATGTATTGCATGCACAACAACAAATCTAGATGCCTTCCTTTTCATAAAGAGTTATTTTTCATTGGAGTATTCCTCAAAGGAATAATTTTCACTAAATAACAAGGACCTACAACTATTTATGAACCCTGCAATGTTCCCATGAGTTTGTGGATGACCATCGATATATAACGGGTTTTTCTTGTTACAATTTTTAGAAGCTTAACCATTCCTGCACATACTATACATGGAAATTCTATGTTTGTATTTAACAATATTCAAGTAATCAGACCGACTATAAAGAGGACCACAAAATGACATAATTGTTATTGATTGTTTGGGAGGAATAGATACATGTGAAAGGATAAACAACCCAAGATTTGCAACATCTTCTTTAGACTTGGAAATCATATAATTATTACCACAAAAAGAAAATTTAGTTTCAACATTGGGCATAGGCATGGAAGATGACCAAGCATCATACAAAGCTTGGTTGTAACAGGTTTGGTACTTACTTTGCAAATGGATAGGAAGAGGGAAGTCACCACTACCTTCCAACAATTGAACCGACTTTGGTGTGTACTTGGAATTTTTTTCTCTTATCTCATAAAAAAAATTGGATCTCATACAAAGCTTGGTTGTAGCAGGTTTGATACTTACTTTGCAAATGGATAGGAAGAGGGAAGTCGCCACTAACTTCCAACAATTGCACCGACTTTGGTGTGTACTGGGAAATTTTTTCCCAATAGAGATGTTTTAGGTAGTATTGATATCATACTTTGGGTCACTAGAACTCTTCATTGATTCAATTAGAAGGAGACGGGTTGATCAATTTAGGACGAAACATAGTTGATCTAGCTTCCAACTTTTCAAAAAAGGAGCATATTGAAGTGTTCCTATGTGTCTTTTCTATATCACCTATTGGATTCTTGACCACATTGGGAGGTATTAGACCATCAAATTTGGGTAGTCGATAATTAATATAATGGACAATGTGACATGTTGAGGGTTCTCCTTCAACCCTTTACATTTTAAACAATCATATACTATTGGGGTGTCATAAAAGAGATCTAATACATTATGTAATATCATTGACCTAGGCTAGTTGCTAGAAGATGGCATGTTTCAATTGGTAGGGTAAAGCAACTGTCCATTTTCATCAAACATTTGCCTCTAGTATCTTTCCCTTGATAAGAACTTATGACATTTTTGGACTCGTGGAATATCTTATGCATCTGAACTCTATCTTGAATCATGATCCTACAAAATTCAATGAACAATTATCCGAATGCATGTGCATAAATAACATAAATTCAATCAGATAAATGAATTATAAATCAAATCTAGACTCACTTCGAATGATGGGGGAGAACTTGACAAACTTGAAATGATATGGAATGAGTTGGAATATGAAGAATTTTCCACTTGATATTATACCTTTTTTCCCTACATTTGAGCCAAATCCATCATTAATACGTGAATGAATTCTTAAAAGAAATTTTTGGAAGCATAGAACAATCTAACTTCAAATAGAATTTTGATGGATTTTAAAAGTCATCGGTGCTTTTAATTAGTTATATATGCAACAGCCCCGGATGGTGTGTCAAAGAATTCCATGCATCTAGGTGAGAACCCAGTGTCTGGTACATTTCCACGGAATATGTGATAGCACCTGGAGCCTCCCTACTGACTTTATTACTTCCCCATGAGCTCTGCAACTCTTGATTGTTGTGTGATCCCAACTAACTATTCCAATGTGCCCTATGTTGGCTTCTTTTCATGGTGATGGAGGATGTACATTGTTTGGTCCTTCTGCGTGTGTGTACATTTACTCTCCAATATCCTTCTTATGACGACGCCCCTACCTCCAATTTGCATGAATCATCCTCTCCTTTCTGCTACTTTTTCACTCTGTCAATTTCTATGGTGCCCACTTGGGTCTCCCTATTCGCACCTCCGCCTCACCATCACGTTCTCCTGGTTATGCCTCGCCTTCGCTGGAATCCAAAGATAAGTTCTCTTTGGTGCCAGAACAAAGCGGCCATGGCCATCCAGCACCTGCCTACCTTTTCTCCTCCGCTTAGTTTCTCACCACTGTCATCCACTCAGTCCTCCCCATGCCAAAGTGGTATTCCGCCTCTGTCATCATCGTGGGATTGCAAGGTTGAATGGTTTGACTTTCCAGGTAATTCTCTAGGCTATGATCCTAGACCACTCCCACATCTGGCCTCGAATTCACAGCTAGCCCTTGCATGTCCATCTAGTCCACCACCCTTCGCTCTTCTCCACCTCCTTCTGCCCCCCCCAGTTTCCACCTTATGTGCCTTCTCTGGAGGATTTCAATGCTCAAACAAAATAATTACAATTAGAAGTGCCTCTAGGCTAATCTATTCTCCAACCGGACTGTGTTTCGTGCCCGTGACTCGGAGATTCGGTCTCGATTCTTCAATATTTGGTATGCATAGTCTATAAGGATGTCGATGATATATGCTTTCAATTGGAACACCTAGATCAGTGCGCAGAGCAAATTGAATCTATGCTTGCAACCCTACTCTGCTCCCTGCATCAACTAGATTCGGACGCCAATGCCCTAGCATCTTCAGGGGCGTTCCTTGTCCCAGAATTATAGGGGGCAGATGACCGAGATGTGGACAAGTGCGTTGAGGAATTCAAGGACAAGCGAGAGTAGCACGTAGAGGAATCCGAGAATAAGTGAGCGCACCATACACCATGACAGTCGACAGGCACACATGTGTCATAATGCTTGTTTTATTTTGACAAATGTTAGTTGTTTTTGGGAGATTCGTCATAGGCAGTTTGAGTATAGCATTGTCAATCCTTTGAGTCTATCAGAAGATAGACTTTTTTTGGGTTATAGTATTCTCTTTTTCTTTTTTAAAGTATGCATGAATGGGTCGGTCGAATCGGTTTCCCCACAGGGTGATTCAGACAAGTATGTTTAAATATTACTAATTCATACAGTCAAGTGTCAGGATGATTTGGTTTCCCTTTGGGGAAACTCAGCACATTCAAACCTCTATATCATAGTCGATACTATAGTTTTTCTCCATGAAATGTAATACATAACTTCTTACTTAAAAAAAAAAAAAAATTATAGACGCACCAGTGTGTCTACATATAAAAAGGCATCGGTGCGCTAAATTATGAAAAACATCAAAGTGTGACCTCTGTTAGTGCCTCCGCAGAGAAAAATTTAACTGTAGAGGTTTGCATTTCTATTTTGTTAATAAAATTAGGTTTGGTGTGTTTGTACATAGCGAACGCACTTGGGCACTTAAAATTGTGTAACGCATTGATTTTTTAAAGAAAAAATGAGCAAAATTTTCATTTTTTAAATGTATACATTTTTTTGGTGATTTTAACATAAAAAGCACACAGATGTGCTTTATAGTGCACCAGTGCACGATCAAATTTATATCACACTGAAAAAGGTAAGTTACAAAAAAAACAATGCTCGCGTTTATCAGTAATGTGTTGCAATACAAATCAAAAAAACGAGCGGGGATTTAATTTTTTGAAATGTATGTGTTTATAAATGAAAACATTATTCATTATTTCATTCTTTTGGAAAAATTTAGAGTGGATATTTGTGTAAGAGACATTTACCACGAAAGATGTTGGAGTGGCTAGATCTTTTTTAATAGCCAAATTTGGAAGGGATCATCATATGCCACATACAAATTTGTAGAGGAGAAATTTCAGGTATGTCATTTCATTATATTGATCATCTTAATATTTCCCTATTTAATTCAAACTATTTTCAATTCATTCTCAAAAAAATAAAAGGGTTTCATTGTTACCTTCGATATTGGGATCCCTATCTTTCTTGTTGTTTCTCTTGGTTCTCCTCTCTATATTTCACAAGGAGATTTTATTTTTTTAAGAAATGTATTCTTATAGGGTTTCTTTACTTGTATATGGGGCATTTGGTATCCATTGCACTGGATCCCAAACCTTATCATTGTCGGTTATTTTTTCAGAAAATGTTTCCGCAGTACGCGGTGCACATTATACAATAATATTGCACCCATGTGCATATTACTGTTAATAGCATCGCTAAGTTTAAAATATAAATACCATTTATTTAGTATTGTAAGTGTATGGGTTCGGCAGTGCACAATAAGTAGTAATGAGCATCGATGCACATAAATATGTTTAACGCACCGGGGCATACTATTTTATTATACGCACTAAAATATTATTTTCTACAAAATATTTCATAATTTATATATCTAAGGATTCCTAGGTTTTTTTTTTATAGAAGATGGCCTATAGAATTTCAAGGAAAACAACTTATTGCATTGAGCATGATGGTAGCTCATCCCAACAAGAGAACGAGGCATGTTCTTTAAATTTTATTAAAATTTTAATATAATTGAATTATTTGTAGGTTTAAATTAATGATGTGTATTGGTTAATGTGTGTCATGTAGAGAAAAAACTTGAATAAACTTGATAAGATTGTTCGCAATCTGAGTGAAAAAGAGTGTAAAAGCTTTATGGAAATGTTGCAAAGCGAGGAATTTTAGGTGGATCAAAAGGTAATCAAAATGAATTTTTCCTTTGAATTTTTACCAAAAATGAATTTATTGGCATTAATCACTAACAAGTTTTAAACACACGATTTCACATTTTCTTAATGTTATGCAGGCATCGATAGAGAGGAAACAGAATGTCGTCCTAAGAAGATAAAAATTATAAAGGATGTAAATGATGATGACAACTCGGTCCTTAGTTCATCTAGAGTGGTAATAAAAGATAATGAGAGGGGCAAATTGTTTTACAGTACTTTGAGGGATATAGTGGAAAGGACATATTGACATATTTTCCACTTATAATACAAAAATCAATCCAATGACTCCAAGAATCAGGTTATACATAAACTACAAGAATTTTTTCTGGAGCAATGGTCAATGAGACCCGTGAGACTTGCAATAGCAAAAAATCACAATAACAAAAAATAATCATTTAAAAAGTATTATTACTAAACATGTTTTTTCTATAATATGTTTCAAAAATTACTAAATTAATTTGTTTTGCTATATTTACTTTCGTATTGATTTAAAAAAAAAATAACACGTGTTTTTTCATTTTTCAAGAATATGATGAAAAATCCAAGGGACAAACAAGGGGAAATTCAATACATGCTTGTAAGGATGCCCAAAAAAGTGTACAAGGAGATGGTAAAAGAAATGAACACAATTGCATCACATGAGGAGGCATCCCAACAACAACGTGCATCAGAGGTATGTAATCATTCATTTATTCTTTTGCATACATTGAATCTAATTATTGTATGAAATGCTATTTTTTTATTGTTTTGTTGCAGAAAAGAAAAAAAATGGAACCCATTTAGCACATAAGACGGGACGACAAGGATGAAAAGGATTGATTGCAAAGTTTGTGAGTACTTACATTTTTTGCCTTACTTAAGATTTCATAATTGTTCTGATCTTTGTATTTAAATAATTGATTTACACTCATCCATGGATGTCTTCTAATAGGTGCTAACATACAAAAAATATCCAACTGAATAATTACCAACATTGAGTTAAGTGAGGGTTGTGAGTATATGTTTAAGTATCAAGGTTTAATTGAACAATATGTAAGCGGTTATGTTGTTTTAACTTCCCTTATTTTATAACTAATGGAACAATAAGAAACCTTTATATTAATTATATTGACTATACTTTTTCATTGCATATTAAACATACAGGAAACAAAGTATGGAGTATTGTAGCCAACAGAAGATATATTGAGACACGACATGCGGCATGGCCTCAAAATCATGTGTATTGTTTATGAATCATTTGTTGCTATGGTACTTTTTTAATTTATGCGATCATGTATATTCTACTATATAAAAAACATTAGGTTAAATAACCAAAGTATAATATAGTCTAAAAGTGATGAAGAAATGTGGCATGCACGCAACTCGAGCAATGGCAACAATTCAAGCGATAAATGACAATCAATATAATTGAATGTTATTGCAAGTTGTATGTTTTGGAATATTTGTCTGTGAAAATCAAGGATTTTGTTTAATGTGCTCAATATAATGTCCCAGTTACATGAGAACCTGCTACCAATAAGTGTAACAATTACATATTGGTTTCATTTTGATTATTGTGGACCTTCAGGTTGTCCCATTTTGTATGACGATGGGTCTCTTATTCATATATAATAAAATCGATTTCTTATTTTATTGCATTGTTGAATGTTGTAAAATGTTGTGTTGTTGATTAATTAATATATGGATAATTTACATTGTTACAAATAATAGATGTGTAATACATTGGATAACACATTAATGCAAACATTATATAAAAACGCAATAACAAAAATATAAAAAACAACATCATTACAAAAAATATTTGATTATGAGATGATTAATTGAAATTTTGTAAAAAAAAAAACAATTAATAAAAATATATACATATCAGTGCAGTGTATTCTTTTGAACTCACTAAATGGTATGTGCCATAAAATAGACAGTGGTGTGTTTTCATGAGTCACATGCATCAGTGCCTATTAATAACATTGAAGCACTGGTACTAAAAATTATTAAAAAATATTGTTACTTTAAATGACATAGCGTACAACTATATTTTTCATTTCAAAATATTATGGTGAATATGATTACAATATGTTATCACTAAGTAAATTGCTTAGGCTGAGGAAGCAACTCACAAAGGTAACCACAAAACCACTTTAGAACTAAAACTAGTCTTTCAGTTCAGAGAGGTATCTCTCTTGTCACTTGGTCTATAAAGATGGATTTTATTTGAGGAATAGTGGATAGATTTTTAATAGGTGAAGGGGTTTTAAATTTTTGCTGGAAAGAAGTAAAGGAACCTGTTGGGAAATGGAGTCAATTCTTTGAAGGCAAGTGAAAAAATATATGGTAAGTAGAAATCTCAAGGAAGAAAAGTCTAGGTAGGCAATGACCTTTCAGTTTTTAATTTGATGTTATAGAATGGAAGAAAGAAGAAAAAACATAACAACAATCAGAGCACCATTAAAGATGAATGTTTATGAGTTAATAAAGAAAAGACAGTGTTCAAATTGCTAGAATCTAAAGCATCATTTGAGATGAATTTCAAACCATTTGATATCCATTTAAACATATAATTATCAGTAGATGAAAGATAAAGAAAATTGGAAGAACGTATATGAAAGGTACATAGAATTCAAGTCATCACCAATAGAATCTTTGGTATGAAAAAGATCTGGACATCTGCACTAGTATTTCATTAAAATTCAACAAATATGTACAATGATCAATACAATTTGTCCTTTGTGATTTTGCCAAACCCTTTGGACCTCTCTCTTCATTCAATATATGTATAAATATCATATTCTAGCCTACGGAGGTCAAAATCCATCTTTTTCCAAAGATAGAGAGTTGTTACAATAGCTTAGGAAAGAATATTTTCCAAAAATCTGCTCATATCCTACTATCTAGGGTTTGAGTTTTGACCAACTAAAAATGTGCCAACTAAAGAGAAAATCATGGGATATGATAAGCTAATATCCAAGCTTCAGTATCCATATCAATTTTGGATCAACCTTGTTGAGTTGGAGGTCCATCAAGTCGAATTTCAAAAGATTCGAGAACTCTATCAGCAAATCTAGCTTGGCGAAATTCTAGAAAATGGGCCTCAAATATCATTTCATATATTCCAAATAATAACACTTATGTAAAAACGGAGAGAGGTTTTTGTTATTGGCTCTGGTATTGATAAAAACATCTTTTGGTTTTCAAAAATTCTTCTTCATTTTCTCTAAATATGCGCCCAAATATGATGACTAAAACAGGAAAACATTAAATGCTTAAATCTAGAAAAATGGGTTTTAAATATTCATTCAAATATATCAAAATATGGAACCTGTGTAAAAATTGAGAAAGGTTTTTGTTATTAGGTCCATGCTTGAGAAAAAACTCTTTGTATTTTTCCAAAATCCTCTCCAGTTTCTCAAAAAGTGATCTTGAATTTGACTGCAAAAAAGTCATTTCCGGAACTTGCGTAGCGTGCCCTGCATACTTTGCGTAGCGTGTTTGATTTATTCAACAAAATTCATTTAAATGGTGGTTGAAACACTGATGGAGGCTGAAAATAGTTGATGTGTCATTTACCAATCATTACCCAATGTCCTTTAATATTTGTATTCTTATAGCACTTGCATAATGTGAGATCGCTACGCAAGTTTTGTACGATGTTGCTTTGAAGATGACAACAATTATGGTGCTTGTAATCATAATAGCATGATATCGCAAATTTGTATTGCATGACATTGTGAATTAGTTGTAAGAAAGTTCCATGGAAACTGAACCTCTCATAAAGCGAGACCTCCAAAATAATGATCTACTGCTTACATTCAATTTAACTATTCAGTGATTTGGCATTATTTGACAACCATGAAATTGGAAACACAAAAGTTGCTCTTCCAAGTATAACCAAGCCCAACAGAACACCACCGATGCCAATAGATGTGCCAGGAGTGGATTTTACCATTTTCCACTTTTCAATGTCCAATGCATTCATGCCCACATAAAGGAAGATAAATACTTCAGAAATAAAGACATCGTTGCAAATGTATGTTTGGTTATAATCCTTGAGATTTCAGTAACATTGTGTCAAACTTAGGTTGAAATAGATCGACAAGCATGTATGACAGATAATCCATGAGAGTCATAATTGTAACTTCTCTATATTTAGAATGTCTTCCAAATTCAACTTTTTGATGATGTAAGGACTTAGAAGACCCACCACAATTTCCAATGCAGTACTAGTTTAAAAAAAGTAAAAGAAAAAATATTGCCAAGTAATCCAAGCGATGTAATCCCATCTATGTTGTTGAGATCAAAGTTATGAACTGCATTAAAAATCATGATATATGTGGCATCATTTGACAACACCCTCCCTAAACACTAGACTATAAAACAAGGGTGTCTCATCCTGGTTAAGAACTTACAGAGTGAAAACTAAACTTGTGGCAGAGGAGATTATTCCAATGACTAGGTAATCCCCTGAAATACCACTAACCTAGTTTTGGCATATAGTTGTGAAATTGTCAAAACACTGCAAAAATGAGCTATTAAGCTTATAAATTAGGCACACAAATCATTAGGTGCTAACACAATGCACACCACTACTTTACATATAATATATGCATCGGTGCTTAGTAACAAAGAATGGCACTGACTTGGTGTGGTAGGTGCGGGGGGAGCCCCTTTGATCCCAGAGGAAACATCGAAACCTTTTACTCTTGGGTATTGGGAATTTCTTCCAACAACATAGTTGAAGCCTATGCTCTATTCCAGGGGCTCAAACTAGCTAAAGAAAAGAAAATTAAAAAGTTGACTGCCTTTGGAGATTCTATGATCGTAGCCAGTGCAGTCATCCATCAAACTCAAACTGGAACCAACCTTTTCAACGGGATAATTAGTCGGGTTATTGAGCTCAGTAAGGAATTTCAATCCTTTCAACTATATCATGTGAAATGAAATTTGAACACTATAGAAGATCAGCATGCCAAAGAAGGCACAAGACTAAGCAAAGGTGACTTATGGATTGATCGGGTGGGAGGATCCCAAAGTTTTCCTTAATGCATGTCTCACCCTCGTATTTTGGGACCTTTATTCTACAGATGGCAGTCCTCGAGAGATTGGTTTTCTCTCTCACACATACGATATTTATCTCCTCTGACGCGTCAGTCTCTTCACTTGTACGGATTAGTATTGGTTTTATGAACGCTCTGATGGCCTCAATCTTGAAGCTTCCTTTTGTGTTGACTAGGTTTTCTCTTGATTCTCAGGGATCTACAAAGCTAACAGATCATTCTTTGTGTGCGGGTTACAGTGGATTTTTATTCGGTGGGTTGAGTTCTGGTTTCAGGGGGGCGCTAGTCTTTAGGTGCTCTTACTGCAATTTCGTTCTCCTGCAAATTGCGCCTCACCTTGACCACCCTATGCAGCTGGTAAAATATCACTCCCCTTATTTCCTCTCTTTTGTAATTAATATTGCAGATATTTTTGTTTTCATTTTGATAACTTGTGACGAAGTAGCAAAGTATTGTGGCTCTTTAGATGTGTTATGTCCCAACATGGGTTTCTCCTTATTTTGTGCTTGGGGGAGGGATCTTGTTTTTTGCATTCTTCAGCGAGGAATTTTGGTTCCTCCTCCCATGGAGCCCTCATGGAATGACATACGAGAATTCCTTAGAAGGAGCGAAGAGATATATCAATAAAACAAGTCAGCCCTCAATCATCTTACAAGCAAGTTTGGGGACATTGAACAGGCTTCAGTCAATCTCTCCATATCTCGAAATCATGAATTTGAAATGGTCATGCAAACATTAAATATGAGAATGGAAAAAATAGAATCTGAGATATAGCAAATTAAGGCCCAATTAAATGTGAAACCAATGACTACTTCTTCCAATGTCTAGGGGGATCAACATTCCATAGTTGAAGGATAAAACGATAGAGCAGGAACTAGTGGTCGTGGTATGTTCCCATGGAGACAGAAGATACAGCGCCTCCCAGAGCTCCTAAATATCTTGAAATACTAGACTCCTTCTCTTCAAATTTATGCATGTTTTTTAAAGTTCTTTGGTGTTTAGGCGGTTTCTACAAGGATGTAATTAGCTCAAATGAACTTAGGAATAGTCTTAGTAGACACTTTTTTCCATTTACTGTAGTTTTAAAATTTTTGACAGGATGGAATCCCTCTAATGTAATGTTGTTGCTATTGTTGCTTCAACACTGCCTTTTTTAATATAAATTAATTTCAATTCCATTTAAAAGAAAAAAAAACAAAAAAAAAAAACAAACAAACAAACAAACAAAGAATACCACCGACATCTCACCTCAAATTTTTGAAATTTTACTACCCTTTGGTGCACATGGTAGTACAGGCACCGATGCGTACGAAATATAAGAGCACAGGTGTGACATAAAACAAAAAGAATGACCTAGTGTGTAATATTTATATGAGCATTGTTGTTGCATACAAAAACAATATGGATCGATGCATACATAAACGCAAAAAACATTGATGCTTCATACAACATAAAATGTGGAACTGGTGTGTAATAATTTTAAGAGCATTGGTGCTTTTTAGTTTTGTGTACGCACCAATGCAGGTTACTTAATACCACATCGGTGTGTTTTACCAATAGAAGCACCAACAAAAAACCTTTGCCTGCCCATTTTTTTTTATTTATATGGAACATCCGCTAAAACCTTTGCTAAAACTTATGCTTTGAATAGCAGAGGTTTTTTGAAAATTTTGTCAAATCTTGTAACACTAAAAACTTCCACAAAAACCTTCGCTACAAGGTGTTCTCCTTGTAGTGTAAAGAATACAACACATCCATCACTAAAAACTTATAGTGTTTGTTTTTTGTGATTAGTTTTGGGGTTTTTCTCACAATGACCTTCCAACTTATAAATGTGCCTAAGTTGGATGCTTTGAACTATACAATTTGGAAACGAGATTTGGTTGATGTGGTTAGAAGAAATTGATTTTAGTTAATGGTGGCATCCAAAATCCTGTAGATGTTAAAGTATTACTTGTCTAGAAGAGTGACACAAACAAGCCAAAATCCTCATTAGATGACAATACAAAATGGCCTACAAGTACTATTGAAACTATAGGATTTGATGTTTATTATCCATTTGATATAGGATGGACTTGGTCCTTTTGATTGATTGACCATTTCAACAGTCTCCATTGGACAAGTTTTGATGCAACCTTTATTTATCACATGTGCATTTATTATAGGAAGACCAGCATTCTTATTTTGCATGATTGAAACATTCTTGTTTATCATTGACACTCAAAACTTTGTTGAATCACTTCCAACTTCAATGTTCTTTTTGTCATCTTCTATATTTTTGGGGACAATCTTATTTAACACCATGGAGGAATTTATGTTTTTGATTTCACCACTTGTGCAGATGCTCCATTGCACCTAGATTTCAATTTCTTTGTGTTTGCTTCATTGATGTTTAAGAGGATAATGTGAAGATGTTCTTTCAAGGTTATAGTTTTTCAATTAGACTCTTTGTTTGCTTCACCAATTTTGAAGAGGTTTGTATGAAGTTTTTGGAGATAAATGATTTTGTAGATTGACTCTTCATTTTGAGATTGCATTGTTTGCACTTATATTGGTCATACTTGTATTGGTTCTTTGTGGAAGTAATGGCTCTCCATGTTCATAACTTATTATGGGTAAAGTTGTTGATGGCATTGTTCATTGTCTCATGAAGTAGCTTATCCTTGACAGAAGGAAAGTCCATCTATCTTCATAATTCATTGGAGTTGTTAAGGGGGGATGTTAATGTAATGTAATATTCCTATGTATCTGTGTTTGGTCACATAGTCGACATTGAGGGAAATGTTAGAAGAGGTTTTAATGTTTTCAAATGACTACATTTGTTGATTACTTAGTTTCGTTATGATGGCATGTGTAACATTTAAGGTCAACATTGATGGGGCATTATTATAGATGTAATGTGCCATCATTATACTTATGGGAATCCATTAATTTCCAATTTATGGGTGTTATGAATATCTTATGTGGCTCTTCTTACTTAAATTTGTCAACTATGTGGCTCATTATTCCTTAATATAGGTGGTCAAGTCACTTGGTAGGTGATTTTCTATTAATATCATATTAATTATATCAAGTGGTCTTCTCACTATTGAGGCCTATATTGAGACAAAATGTTGAGGTAATTATTCATTCATTTTGGGCATGGATCAATAATATCGAGTGTCTGGATATCATAGATCTCTATGCATGCAGAGCATTGGAGGCTTATTGTATTAATGTTTAGAGATAATTAATGCAATTGTTATAAATCCAATACTTGAAATAACATAATAAACCTACATGCACATTGTTAGCACCGTGATTTTTACAGTTAGAGTCAGTCCTAGATGAGTCGTAGTTCCCGTGTCAAAGCATGTGAGGTCAGGAGTTGAATGACGAATGGGTCAAAATCAGCAAGTAGTGGGTCTGGCCCTTGGAATCGGGAAAGGGCGTAATGATCAATTATGTGCAACTTGTATAATTCCTTTTCCCAAAAGATTGAGTCCTGTCAGAAAAGGGGAATTGGCATTCCAGAGATCGGGGAAACTTGTTGGGATAAAGTTCATGTTGATGGATATAACGAACATCATCACCTAATTATGAAGTTAGAAAGGTAAAAAATCATGGCACTCATATCACGTATATTGTGTCGCTCTTTTCATCTATACTTTGCACACTTCGAAGTGTACCCGTCACACGAGTTTGTTGCGCAAATATTCAACCCGCTTCCAAACTTCTCGTTGCCATGGATTTATCATCGTCTGCAATGATTCCTTTCCTTACTCATTCAAGTATAAATATTGGTCACCCTACATACCTCTCCTTTACTTTCCGGATTTGTGCGTTGTCTATGGTTTTTTCTACAAGTCTCAAGGCTCTTCGTTGTGGAAAATTTGATTGCCATCATTCATATTGTGAGTCTATTCATTCAAGTTGATGCATCTCCTTCATCGTTTTTAGCCATTGTTTAAAGCATGTTGGATTTCATTGTGAACCAGTGTGTTGGACGATATTTCCTCTCACGGTCAGCCTTTTTTCTTTGGAGTTTCTTCATGTCGCGCTGAATTTCTTTCTGCACCTAAATTCTCCATCTCACGACAAGTCTCCCAGCCACCACGCCGATCTCCTACTGCGCCAAAATTTTCCATCGCACCTTACAGCCATGTAGTGGACTCTTGTGTCCAATTTCGCTCATCGTGCAAAGTTCTTTTCACTGCCTTTCTGATGGTATATGTGAAGTACATCATTCTCATTTGTCGCGCAAAGAGGGTGTTATCGTTCATTACCGCACACACGAAACAAATACACATTGGCATCATGACAACATTCCAAAGCATAAGAAAGAAGGCATGAAGTGGCAGGGTCGTGAGGTCTGAGCCTCACAACCTGTCATTAATCAATGAAGATATGTAGATCAAGGCATCTTTTAAACAGGTCGGATGTATGCGCTTTTGTGAAAAGGTCAAAGGGTACAATGCAAAGCTGGTTGAATAGTTCACCCTCAAGTTTAATGGGTTTCGCACGACCATTGAGAGAATCACCTTCCGAGTGACAGAGGAAACTCTATCAGCTGTGACAGAGATCCCTCCACGTGGTGAAAAGTGTTTTAAAGTTAGGCCTTTAGACGTTTTATGATATGAAGACTTTATCAAGCCCAACTTCCTAAATGGGAAGATCAGAGCCTGTGTACCAAGCTAGTACCTCTTGGAGCCTTTCCAAAAGATCCTAAAGGTAATTAGAAGGTATTTCACCTGTGAAGGAAGGTTTGACAGAGTATACCCATATCACATCAGGTTGTTGATGCACTTCATGGGGAAAAAGCCTTTGAACCTACCTTTCTTCTTGCATGAAAGCCTAGAAAAAATGGTAGACATTGTCCAGGCCAAGGCTGACCAACCGAGTAAAAATTTATTCCATATGTCATTGATCAGGTTTTTGGTAGAAGAATAATTGAGATGGCTGGGCAAATACAGGGATTCATTTCTAATTTCAGTCGACATCCCAAGGGACCCTAAAAGAGATTTTCCTCTATCTGTGAGGGAAACAACATTCCACAACGCAGGGGCAAGAATGGAAGAGGCCATAGGAAAAGGAAAGGAAACAAAAGATTTGTCATCCCACCAGCCAGCACCCCAGAAAAGAGGCAGGCCAAGGTTGATAAAGAAGCCCAAGGAGACCCAAGCTCCCAGCGAACCGTGCACCCAGTCTGTTGTTGAGAGGTTACTCATGCACATTGTTTGGCTAGAACATGTTGAAGGTTTAAGCAGGGGAAGCAGTGAAAGATGGAAAAGGTTGGGCGAGGAAAACATGGAAGTTTAGGAGTCGTCACAGCAGCTAAAGAAAGTGCAACTCGCTATTGTTGAATTGTATCAGGAAAACATAGAATTAAGAAGACAGTTGGCAGAAAGGAATGTTGAAACCTCAGCGTCGTAGAGCCAAGCAGGGAATGCAATTTGTCTCAAAAGACAACTCAAAGAGGCGTAAGACATAATCATTCAACTACAGGAGGAACAAAGGGTTTCAGAGAAAGGGATCACATAACACTTCAATGAATGTAGACCAGCCATGGATAACGCCTGCGTGGCTCTCGCCAGTGCTCAAGAAAAGATGAAAGGAAATGTGTTCTTGCGGAGACAAGTGAAGAATCTGAATAAACAGAATTGGTCTCTTAGGAAATTAGAGTGTTAAGGTTGTAGGTGAGGCCAGAGGCATGAGTGAGATAGACCCATTTTGTTTTTTTTATCGTGGCATGGAATATTTCTCACCGCATGTCATGTTTTCTGCCAATAATAAGAAGTCTGGCGCGGAACTCACACAATCAATATTCGTCATGCAGATGTCATAAACTTACCTATCGAGGAGGAAAAGTGTAAGCGAAATGCATGCTAGTTTTGGAAGAGATGTGTGACCTCCCAATCATGGTTGCCATCTGGATTTGCGCGAGCGACCGCAAACAGACATCCGTTACACCAACTCGTCATGTGCATGCTACAACCAATGATCGCGCAGTAGCGACCAGAGTTCGTTACGCAAGGTGGCAGAGTTTTCGACAGTGTGCTCGATCACTCAGGACCCCGTAAAAGAAAACACATATGCATCACAACCTGACGATCGAATCTTACTCATGACTGAATGATTAAGACAAAGACATCAGTTATGTTATGATTGGGTGCAATCAGGTTTCCATTTTTAGTAAACTTTGTTCGAAAGGTCATCTGGGAAGAAGTAATTGAATCTGAAATTCAAGGAGAATTAGTTTGAGGCATAGCAGCCCAAGGGGCGTAGTTTTTTCTATGTATTATTTATTTTCAATGTAATTCGGATTGGCAAAGTAGTGTAGATAGAGGACTCTTGAATGTAATCTTTGAATATGAATAGAAATAACAATGCAGAAGTCCTGAAGCTTTGACAAAAAGATTCTAATGGTAGTGATTTGATTTATTGTGATCCTACCTATGTATGTACTTCATGTTTCCTGTAAATTCATGTTTGTTCTCTTTGTTTAAATTGGAATGTCTGACGAATTTAAAATTCATCGTGCGGTGCTTTAGACTCAGCCATTTAAACTTTTTGTTTTCTTCTAAGTAAGTTAGAATTCATATTCAATGGTGCTCTGATTTGCTTTATGTACTTTTTTCTTCCACCATACACGACGAATTTAAAATTGAAATACCATTGCCTATTTAGCCTTTATCCTCTCAAAGTTTCATTTACCAGTCATTTATTTCTCTCGCTTTCAAGAGGTTGAATCCATAGCCCAAAGTTTTGTATTTCCTTGCCAGCGAAACCAGAAACATTTCCTAAACACATAAATCTAGTTGACAATCCAAAGTCATTATCTATTAGAGACTAGGTCTTGGAGAGAGCCATCTCTAGATTGGAAAGGCTAGTTTCCATTCTTAAATTTGGTCTGTAGGTTACCTCTGTCATTTTTTTTCTCAACCAGACAAATTTATAGAGTGTTAACATCTTAACGTCGTTGTTGGGGATGAAATTGAAAAAACTTTTCCTGGGAAAATGAATAAAGTTCTAGTTTTGACCCCTGAGGGTAACAGTGGGTCAGACACATATATTGGTTGAAACTTATTTTACGCTGGTGACTCCAATAAATAAGACCAGTAACATAGAGTAGTCAGAATCAGAAATCCTGGTTCCGAAGAAAGTTTATACTAGAGTGAACCCTGATCCAAAACCTGTAGTGTTTGTGTCTGATCCCGAAAAGCTTCTACGCAAAGCAAAGGAAAGGATACCAGACCCATTATATTACCTATACATGAACCTATCTTTAACCAAAGAAAAATTACAAAGCATCGACGACCTTGACTTCCATTTACTATTTGAACAAACTCTGCTCCGGTCCAGATCAGAATCCTATCTGAATGAAATACATTTCGATGAGAAAAAGTTACAATATGTGATACCAACTAACCCCCCACGAACTTCCATAATCCCCACTTAGACCATCCAGCAAGTTCAAAACCATCCTAGATTCATGGCTTCCAAGGTCACCCCTCTTGCATTGTCGACCCAATTACACAATTTTCCCCAGTATTATAATCAGAGGATCAAATTATATGATGCCGAAGGAAATGATTTTTTCCCAAAAACACTTGGATTGGTTTAATGATTTTCTTGACCTGGAAGAGGTTGATCATGCAGATGAAAAAATGAGATTGTTCATGCAGAGCCTCTCAAGAGAGGTCAGAAAATGGTTCAAGGCCCTTCAAGCGGAGAGCATCCCTGATTTTGTTGCTTTTGAAACGATGTTTCTTTCCAGATGGGGTGATAAGAAGAATCCTTTGGAATTAATAACTTAGTACAAAAATATAAAATATCACCAGATGAAACAGTATAAGATTTCTCGGCCAGATTCATGAAGGTTTCTAACTCAATCCCCACGGAAGTCAAACTGCCTCCCAAAGCTTCCCAACTTTGGTACGTTGATTATTTTAATAGTGAATTTTCCTTGTTGTTAAGAGAACGAAGATATAATACCTTAGGTGCTATGATGAGCGACACCATTTAAGTTGAAGTAAATATAATGGCATCGGGAAAGATTAAATAAAATTTTGACAAAAACGGGAAGAATCCCCACGAGAATGTGCAGCCCTCTACGTCTTGATAGTCAAACAAAATATTTGAATTGATGATGAAAACTATGGAAAGACTTATTGAAAGGATGTACATGAAGAACAAGCCTGACACCAAGGAGCAAAACGATTTCTACCCTAGAAATCAAAATTTTAGAAGGCCTCAGTTCTGCAGATTAGGCAAAGAGACCATAGAGATCAGGGTGATCAACAGATAAGATCTCCTTTCCAAAACAACTATGCAAATGATGATTTTGACCAAATGATCCAAGACCGGATGCATTGTTGTGATGATACAGACACATATGTGTTCTTAACAAAAGGAGAGAATGATCAATTTATTGATGCGAATGATGGGTTTATGATGGAGAACGATGATACGTTGTCATCGAAAACAGAGGAGTTTAGGAAGGGATAACACAATGAAATTATGCATTTTTAGAAGCAGTATAACCTTAGAAGCAAAAATACGCCTACAGATCTTCCGAAGGCAAATCCCACAAGGGAACCCCAAGTGAACAGTCCTTCTTCAAGCCAACCAAAGAAAGCTAATTCAGCAAGAGATGTGATGCAGAAAGGAAAAATCCCTAAAGAAAGCACATGAGGCGAGAAAGGAAATCATCCTCAAAGAGGTAGGAAAGGCTCCTCCTCAAGAAAGGAGAGTATAGAAACCAGATCATTAAAATGTTAATGATGGGAGAAGCTCCCGACACCATCCAAGACAACCATCCTTCCATCTTGTTTGTCCCATGCATAGAAGAAAGTGGAGATGTTGACGACGTTCCTCCTTTCTATGTCAGCCTTAAAATTCATGACATGACCTTACACAATGCCATGTTAGATTCTGGCACATCACATAATCTCATGCCCAAGGTGTTCATGGATGAGTTAGGCTTGGACATCACCAGACCTTATAAATATCTTTTCTCTTTCGACTCAAGAAAGGTGAAGTTCTTGGGTTTGATTAAGGATTTGGTCATGTCATTATCTCAAATTCCATCAGAGAATCTGGTCATGGATGTGGTAGTCACCAACATTCCCCCAAAATTCGGCATGTTGTTATCCAGATCTTGGGCCACAAAATTAAAGGGAACCTTGCATATGGACATGTCTTATGCTATGATATAGTGGGAAAACCCCCCTATGGACTACACTGGGGTTCAACATGTAGGCAGAGCTAACCGTATAAAGTCTCCTACTTTTTAATGACTACCCCAAATACATCCCACATTCATGCATAAAGAACAAGGTAAAAAGATATGGTAACTCTACCTTAAACTCTGCGTCTGGTGTCAATCCTTTTGCGTTCGATTATTCCTGACTACAAGTCTCCTCCCAAGGCTAACCTGCACTCATAAACAGACAAACAAGAATTACGAACATGCATATTATATATGAATTAGTGGGTTAGATTTCATAATCAAATATAAATCAAACATAAATATTGAACACATCATATTCGAGACAAAAAATGTATTCCTTTTTATTAATCTCACAAAGTTACTTACAATGAGATCGACGACTGCTCCGCGAACCTGATTCGTGCTCCTCTTCACCAAGATCCAACTGTGCTTCCATGTATCTTTCTCCTCTTCATCTCTCTCTAGGGAATAGATTAGGCTTGCAATGGAGGAAAAAAAGAAAGAATAAGGAATTATGGCTCAAAACTCACAATGTGGCTGCAAATTCTTGGGGCAAGGGGGGAAAGTGAAATGGGCAGAGTTTCACTGTTCTTATGCTTAGCTTTGGAATTATACCCCAACACCTCTGTTTATATGAAAAAAGGATGTTTATTCAGTTGGGTTATGGGCTATAGGCGATGGGACAGTTGGAAAACTACTCAATAGCTCATAATATCAACGAATTCCTTGCAACTTTTTAATTTTTGCAACATTTGTGGGTATATGCAAGCTTTAATGGTGTAGCTAGTGTACGTACGTGAGCTGTAGTGGTGCAGCAAGCATGTGTATGCGGGAAGTAGTTGTACGGGGCATGTACATCTTCAAAAATGTGGTTTTTAAGAAGAGTTACTCAGTGATGGCTTGGCAAAAATAGCAAGTGAGATGGTCTGATGCCAGGTATGCATGTATGGTGAAATTTAGGGTTATAACAGATGCCCCCTAATGTGTGATGTTAGAATATCATCTGATGGCCGAAATGCATTACAAATCTTCACCAACATATGAAGCGAGTGAGCCCAGAAACAGAGTTCGGGAGGTGCCATCTGCAAAAAATTGTAATTGTCTCACTGAGGCGAGCATACCCATGCTCGAGATGAACTAAATCATGGTTTTCAATCAAACACATTGTAGATCCATGTCATATAACTATATAAACTATAGCCACGAGAAATACACAGTGGATCTACATCTCAAAATCAAGGATATACATGTATAGTATCCATCTTCAAGAAGCCAATGACGCCTGATGGCTGGAGATGAGGCCTTCAGAGCTCGAGCAACAACTTCAAGATCTTCAAAACTCAGGTAGTAGTGTAATGTGAGTGTATAAATTCACTACCGAGAGGTCTCTGATGGCTTGTCAGGAACAAACAAGAGGATCTCGGTGATCAGGCAGAGAAATTCAGTGATTTCGAACAAGGACTTGATTGGACTTTCGGGATGGTCGGGCATGAGGGCAAGAGAAAAAATGCATAGAGGCCGACTCAAGTTGAGTAAAAATTCCCTTGGACAATAGCACGATAGATGATTAGACTCAAGCAACATGAATTTGACATAAGTTCACAATGCAAGAGAAAACGCAAACTCTTCATGTGTTTGGAAGAATAACCAAACAGAGGAGGACACAGCTCTATGTAACGAGAATAGCTTCCTAAGCTCGGAGCAAGGAGACATGTGCAGGGAAATGACACTCGGGAAAATTCCTCCATGGGTCAAGGTGTCAAGGCGCAAAGGTAAAGTGCTACAAGGCTTGCGTATAAGGCATGCTTCAAAGGTTTAGTTGAGAGAAACATGGAGTCGGCATTAGACCAAAGATGCAGATATGCAATTGTGATTAATAGGGCACAATTATAACACCCTTTAATGTAATTTTAATGAGCCCAGAGAAGGTAATCTCAGTGGTTTTTCATTTTTAGAGAGTCTGAAAAAGCGCAAAAGAAGACTCGATCGGGGTACCTTTTTCGAAGGTAGTCTAGTCGGTTCAAAAAAGGGGTAAACTAGTGTTATCGAACTAATCGGTAGGTGCAGACACTAACAGATCTCCCTAGATCCACCTGGATCTAGAACAAAACAGGACAGAACATGACGCTTTCCTTAAGTTTTAGATATTGAATTTACTAACTAAAGAGGGATGAGGGACATACCGTTTAAATGTCGCTTCCTCTCGCTATCGCCATTCTAGCTTCATTCCAACGCTCATACAATGATGATCCTGCAAAAGAACACAATCGACCAAAGTGATAGCAATAGCATAAACTCAATATAAACCTATGTATGTGATCAAGGAATCATACAATAAAACACAACAAGCTTTATAGGAAAGAATCATATTATTGTATCATATTAAATGTGAAAGAGAGATTACAACCATGGNCAGGTCATGGCCACCAAACATACACTGTGGATCCATGCCAATACGACTCAAATCTGAACATAGCCACCAAAAATACACTGTGGATCTATGTGTTAAAGACTCAAATTTGAACATAGCCACCAGACATACAATGTGGATCTATGAAACAGTACACTGAATATACTCCAATGCAACCTGAATCTATCATAAAAGATCCAGGGTCTTCATCTCCACCACTCTATAGTACGAATCTAACCATGTGAGTACATGTGTCGAAGTCGAACATGGTAGAAACCACTTGATTTTCGGTCATTAGTGTATACCGTTAACAAGTCCGAGGGAAATCACCATTAATTTCAATGACTCCCAAGGTACACTAGTACAATCCAACGAATGTGAATAAATGATCTGAAGTCGAACACTCGGCGGAATCTCCCGATCAGGGGTCAATAATGAAAACCCACTGTCGAAAACGAGGAAACCTACCATTGAGGCATGCAAGTTCCAAGGTACCAATTGGTTTCTAAGTCTAATTCCTGGATAATGAGTTGAAGTCGACAGGAAAAGACTCGTCACAGGAGGGCCTTAATGTATCCCACATCAATGACACGAAACAAGTAACAAGATTTGATGTAGATCAGAGTAATAAGTGATTCAGGACTGACTCAATGATGGCCGACGCAATAGAAGGCTTTCCGTGTTGAACTTCTCTTTGAACATATTGATGACATGACAACTATCTTGGAAACACTGACTCAACAATAGGGATCACAGACCAATTTGTAATCTTATAAAGGAGTATGATCAGGAGACAAGTGGATTTTCCAACCTAGATACAAAGCGAGTGAAAGGGTGTCATGTTCAAAAGTGACTCTTTCATGGAATACAAGTTTAGACACAATTCTTTCCAAATTTTTCCCCCACCATTTCTGGCGAGTACCTCTTTATTTTTACACAAGCTTGAGGAGGATAGCATATGCTTGTAATGTAAGCTCATCCTTCGGATGAGTCCCTCGGACTATGTTTAACGAACCCTAGGAAGGAGTGGTCCAGTCCCATTTTGGGTCTTTCGATGTTTATTTAACAAGTCCAAAGAAAGAAAACTCATGGGTTTTTCATGTTTAAAGAGTCTAAAAAACACTTAAAGAAAACTCAGGTCCCATATGGGCCTTTAAATGTTTGTTTTATGAGTCCAAAGAAAGAAAACTCAGGGATTTTTCATGTTTAGAGAGTCTGAAAAACACTTAAAGAGAATTCTCCCAGTTCCTTTTTTGTAAAGTAGTTTGATGAGACCAAAAAAGAGATAAATTGTCGCTCAACAGACGTTTTCTTCAAATACTTTAACGAGCGTGAAAAGAACAAGGTCGCTCGGCAATCTTTTCATGAGCTTAAAGGGAACTCCAGGGGGTTCCTTTTTCGTATAACCTTTACAAGTCCAAAAAAGTTATAAAAGTATACTCGGTTACATTCTCACTTATTTACGAGCACGATAAAGAACAAAGACTAAGCTCGGGATTGTTTTCATTTTTACGCAAGCTTAAAAACAAAACAAAACTATGCTTGGGATAGATTTTAATTTTTACACAAGCTTAAAAAACTAAATGAAACTATGCTTGGACTTGGTTTCATTTTTACGCAAGCTTGAACCAGAGGAAACTATGCTTGAGGTAAGTGGTTTCATTTTTACACAAGCTTGAACCATAGAAAACTATGCTTGGACTTCCCAACGCATAACACATGGATGGTTGGTACTTAGCCCCTGGCTTAAGAAACTAGCGGCTCAAATTCAGCATGAATTCCAGAGGCTGAGGCAAATGCCCCCCAAGATTCATTTCATCCAACTGCAAAGGAGAGTGAAATGAAGCTTCAAATACTAGACGAAGGACTTGACTCAAACAGAGAGGGGGAAAACTATTTCATTTTTTAACGAGCTTGACACAGAAACAAGAACTATGCTCATAACCTTTGTTTCATTTTTTAACGAGGTTTCCACAGAGACAAAAAAACTATCCCCGTAAGTGGTTTCATTTTTTAACGAGCTTGAAATTAGAAAACTATGCTCAAAGACCTTTGTTTCATTTTTTAACGAGGTTGCCTCGGAGACGCAAAAACTATCCTCAAAACCTCTGTTTCATTTTTTAACGAGGTTGTTACAGAGATGTAAAAACTATCCTCGGAAGTCTCTCTTCTTGATCATGGATTCCAAGAGGACAATGCTTCAGAATGACACCATGTCAAAGGACAAAACTCGGTCATGGCTTCCAAGAGGTCTTCACTAGAAGGAAGAAACACACTCTGGAAGGACACCATGTCGAGGGTCGCGACAAGAGTAAAGAGATCAGGCTCTAACAACCCTATCAAAGAGATTACCATGTCAACTACTGGATCTAAGTCATCAGAAGTTGAAGCCATGGGTGACAACGCCACATAATTGACCTGTGGCAGGGGCAATACCGTCTGTATATAAGAACCATTCAGGGAGGCAATCCAGGCGGGGTCAACAAATGAAAGTTGATCAACGGTCACAACCCATCCATTGTGAGGGAAATATATCACACGAAAAATAGTAGACACAATAGCTTTCATGGCATAGACATAATCCCGCCCAAGGAGTAAAGAAAAATCCAAGGGGTCTTGGACTACCATGACATCAATGAAGATAGTTTTCCCTCCCAAAGTTACAGGAAACCTAAGAAGGGTCCCTAAAGGTTGACTAGTTCCTCTATTAAAAGCTAACAGATTCTGTGTAACCGGCGCAAGTGGAGGACAACCCAAAGCTTGCCAAGCATTAGAAGACAAAATACTAACAGACGAACCTTCATCTATCAGTGTCTGAGGAACATCTCAACCAAAAACATGTACTGTAATCTGGAAAGGAATGTAAGAGGGAAGACGAGGTCCAGTTAGCACACCCCAATCAAAATGGATGGCCTCATAACTTGGAGGGGGTTCCATGGGAGAAGGAGGAATAGCCCCCGGCATGGTAGATTTTGTATCAACGAGAAAAACATGGGCAGTATCGGGTTTACTCTCTAGCGGGAGAGTAGGATCAACCGATGATGAGATCAGATCGACCACTTGGGTTTCATTTTCCAAGGGGAGAATGGGGTCGACAGGTGTAAACAGATCGACCACTTGGGTGACACACTCTAACGGGAGAGTGGGATCGACCGAGGATGGGATCAGATCGACCGCTTTAGTTTCACTCTCTGAGGGGAGAGTGGGATTGACCGAGGATGGTATCGGATCAACAACTTTGCCAACTGGTTCAACTAAGGACGTGACCAGATTGACGACATGATCAACTGGATTGACCGGTGAAGGGACTGGAGTGATCATTCCATCAACTACAGGTGGGCTGAGAGAAATCTTGCGATAAGCCGCTGGGAGTTGAAGCTGTGAAATAGTCATGTCTTCCAGTAATTTAGAGGCTTCGTCCATACAAGGGAAAAGGTGAGTGAGATGAATCCCTTTGCATAACATGCACGAGAACTTGACTCTACTTTTCTTCTTCCCAACGATATCGTGACTAGTTGACGGAAGGTCGTCAGCATGTTGTTCAAAGGCTAACAACATAGGTTGGTGAGGATGTGTAGACCATGCTTCTATAACCTTGGATAGACCAGGGCATTCCTTAAGAATATGTCTACCCTTACAAATCCTGCAAGGGTACTTGGGCTTACGGGTTGTTTGGGTGATCTTGACATCATCAACACTCCCAGCACGATTAACAGTAACTGGTTTTTTTCCAACATGTTTGACAATGGTCGGAGGTTTTGACCTTCGTTTATCTTTCTTCTTCTTAATCTTTCTTTTCTTCTTCTTCTTATTCACCAGGTTACTAGCTTCAGAACTTTCACCCGACGAAGAAGATTAAATGGAAGGCGACATTGCAAGTGAAGAAGGTGAAGAAGACCTTACTGGTGAAGAAGGTGAAGGATCAACATGAGGTTGATGCTCATGGGGGGAAGTGCTTACGACTGAAGCACTTACTACATTCGGGATTACCTGAGTGGAAAACAACCATACCGGTAATCCAATTGTGAGACCTGGAAGGCTCAAAGTAGCGAGGTGAGGAGGACCAATGTTTTCATAAGAGGGAAAAACAAAAGGTTCCCCTGGAGCAGGGGTTCCTTCATTGGTCATTCCAGGAACTGATGCCATTAAATAAATCCAACCTAGAGTCTGCTAGGGAAAATAAATAGCACACGCTAAAAATCTAATAAGCAAGCAAACAAACAAAACCTTCTCACAATGAACACACTAGTTGGTGATGAAATCCAACGTCACAGGAACAATGTAAGAAGGGGCTGAGATAGAGTGGGTGGAAAATTTACGGTGACGACCTGCTTAACGGACTTACACACTGGTGCAAGATACCACACATAATCGTGGGTATACCCTCCAAGGAGCCTGAGTGAGTTTGGCCAACGTCGATTCCAGGTACCGTGAAGACTTTCCCCTCCACAGTCACCTTGTGTAAATATCCTAAAGAGATAGGCCACTAAGGTTACCAATCACTACAATGATGCCTAGGGAAATAGTCGACAGTCCGATCCACACACAAGGGCAAGGTATCTAGCCCGAAATCAACTTGAGAGGCTTCCACTCATCATTGTGGGTACACCTTCAAGTGACACCCGTAATACGTGCAATCTCTACACAAAGACCAACAAAGCAGAGTGAGTAACTCTACCAGTCTCAATGCGACCTCTGATTAACCCTTGTGTTAGAATGGCTTCCCAGGACAAAATGTAATAAGTGGATTTAACCGCTCCCTAACTCAAGATTCTATGTTTGTTTGCAACTTTGGAAAGTTATCTTTCACACCTATTCCAAATCCCTACAACTAATCTAATATAGGTTTTCTACCAAAAAGATAAAAATGTCTAATCAATTTTTATAAGTGCTTCATTTTATGGATGTTGTTACTCAAGAGGAAAATGGCGTGGACAATATGGTGTTTTGACCGACTCAAAAATTATGCAAAGATATGAAGATGCAATCTTTTCATTTCGATGAGAGCTATGATACGAGAAGTAGAAAACATTTATCATTACCATATACACAATGTCCCAAAATATATTAAACTCATCAATATCAAGATTCTCAAGAAATGAGAAAAAGGTACTGAACACCAATGCACGATTCATGGCCCCCCCAATTTAAGATCAAAAAACGCCAAGAATCATGCAATTTCGCTACTTGAAATGCAAGGATGCCCCCAATCTAATATAAAGCAAGAAATTAAATCTTTTTGTTTCAAAAATTTTACTAAAAGAAATAATGAACTTTCTTAAAACAAAGAAACCCAAACTAAAAGTTCTCTTTTAAAGCAAACAATTCAGAAGAAATCTGATCTTTCCCTAAACAATTCTAAAGAAAACATGTGCTTTGTAATTGAAAGACACTCAAAGCAAGAGACTAATCCTTCAAAACCAAACAAAGCAAAGATGGATAAAAGCAGCTCAAAGAATGTCAAGCAGACTGTAAGCAGATCAATATAGGCTCCAAAATCTCAATCCAGATGATCAAAGCAAAACTGGGTCATCAAAAAATAGGAAATCCTAATTCCAAACAAAAATTTCAAATGGGTTCGCAGGCTGGACACAGGTAGGGTGCGAACATCTCGCACTGGATTACACAGTAGGGTGCGAACTCAGATGATTCTCGCATGCTACTAAAGGGTGCAATGCTAGAATGTTTGTAAACACAAAATTTGGAAAAAGGACAAAAAATTTGAGTGAACTTTCAGATCCAGAGAGTCTGGATGGATCTCCCACAAACTCAAAGACCAGAAAACAAGAAATCAAAGCAAGGGAAACTAGACTAACTAGGAAACAATCCGCTCCCCAGTGGAGTCGCCAATTTTGTTATCGGACTAATCGGTAGGTGCGGACACTAACAGATCTCCCTAGATCCACCTAGATCTAGAACAAAACAGGACAAAACATGACGCTTTCCTTAAGTTTTAGATATTGAATTTACTAACTAAAGAGGGATGAGTGACATACCGTTTAAATGTCGCTTCCTCTCGCTATCGCCATTCTAGCTTCATTCCAACGCTCATACAATGATGATCCTGCAAAAGAACACAACCGACCAAAGTGATAGCAATAGCATAAACTCAATATAAACCTATGTATGTGATCAAGGAATCATACAATAAAACACAACAAGCTTTATAGGAAAGAATCATATTACTGTATCATATTAAATGTGAAAGAGAGATTACAACCAT
>ML790510.1:603751-632075 GCA_009831015.1 Picea engelmannii | reverse complement strand
GTTCCCCACACACTTCTTGCTCCAAGGATTTTGAAACCATGGATCTGATAGCTACTCACAATCTATCTTGACAAAGCAAATCTCAAAGCCACTCCAACCAAGCTAATAATTCCAAGCCAACCAAAGCTAAGCTCAAGAACCCCTTCTCCATGAGAGCTCCTCTCCTTTTATAAGTTGAAGAGGATAAGGTGAGGAGGTTAGGATGATCCCACTAAATCATGAAAGCGAGTAAGATCCAAACCATTCGTATGCCACCTCACCATGGAAGTTTCTCCTTCTAGAAGATTCGAGAAAACGCTTGTTTTTCCCACGTGTAAGCATTTTTGCACCCTGCCTATAGAGCAGCCTGCGAACAGTTCGCACCCTAAGTGTGAGAAACCTGCGAGAATCAAGCATTATTGCACCCTAATACATAGGAAGCCTATGAACTTCCTTTTTTATAAGGTTTTTACACAAGAAAATGCAACTTCTTTTCTCAGGAAAAGTTCTTCTCCATTCTCTCTTCAGGAACTCAGGCCACTGACCCCTCTGAAGGCAACAGATAGGTTTACATCATTAACGGTCATAGGGATGACGAAAATAATGTGTAACAACTAGCACCGAAAAGACGTCTATTCAAAACCATTTTAACGAGTGTGACACAGACAAGATCACTATGCAATCTTTTCAATTTTAAGGAGTTTGAAAAGAGCTTAAGTATGGACTCGCTGCCTTTTTCTAGATTTAGTCTCCTTAGCCCGAAAAAGTAAAATTTGATGAGGAGAACTATCCCAGTGAGATGAATCTCCCGAGGTGTACCTTTTTCCTCCTTAATCTACAGGCCAGGCCAGAAAAAGGGGTAAACTCATGCCAGTAGATGTTTTTCTGAACCAATTAACGAGTGTGAAAGAAGGTCACTCGACGATCTTTTCAATTTTAAGGAGTCTGAAAAGAGCTTAACTATGGACTCCATAGGGGATGTTCTTCTATACCAATTTAACGAGTGTGAAGGAACAAGGTCACTCGGCAATCTTTTCAATTTTAGGGAGTCTTAAAAGAGATAAACTGTGGACTCCGTGGAGGTTCCTTTTTCGTAAATTTAGTCCCTCAGGCCCAAAAAAGGGTTAAACTTATACCTGAGAATACTCTTCTAGTGAACCGAAGTTCCTAGAGCATACCTTTGTTCGTAAAATTGACCATCCGGACTAAAAAAGGGGTAAACTACTGCCAGACAAATATGCCTTCAAATTTTAGTTTGGCGAGCATGGAGGACAATAAAATTGCTCGACAATCTTTTCATGTTTAAAGAGTCTGAAAAGGGCTTAAAAGAAGACTCATTTTCTAGGAATCCCGAGGGTGAGGTCAATAGTGATAACATATCAGACGTATGAGGCTCAATCTCGTAATCAGGACAAGACTAACAAGGACTCCCGAGCCTAAATTCATTAATGACAGCATGGACACCAAAAATGAAACCAGGATCTACCTAGGGTATCCATGTAGAGGTAGGATCTACCACCAAATATTGACACTTCTAAATCAGCAATGATGGTTATGTGTCACAATTCGATGGGATCGACCCGATGGCAAAGCGGAAAAGACAACGAGATGCGAAAAGTGGAGGTGGAATCCTAACTTAAATGAACAAAGTTGGAAAAACGACTTTTGACCGAAGGACCTTTAAAAGTGACCCATCTCCAAAACAAAATTCCAAACCAAATGTGAAGTGTATCTTAACATCCACTGAGAAACTCAAGAACCATGTTAAATGATTTTCAAGCCAGAAAAAAATGACAAAAAGCGTCCAAAAAATGACAAAAAGGGCCAAAAAAGACTATAAATAGAAGTTGGCAGATCATTATCACCATTGTAAATTGAGAATTGACCAAAAAGACAAAAACACTCCTTAGAGTTGATTCTTGGAGCTTCAGAGGATGAAACAAACTTCCACTTGGACCAGGTAAGTACAAAGCAACCCCTCTTTCATTTCAATACTTCCATTTTTCATTTCTTTTGGTTTTTTGGGGGGTGCGCACCTTTAAAAAAGGGTGGCCCTAGGTGTATGTGGGTTGTCCAAGGACAGCCCGCGTATGCCCATCAGCAGAAGACAATCTTCCCATGTGCATACACGACTGTGTCCAAGACAGCCTGCGTACACCCTCAAAAAGGTAGAAAAATAAAAATGCAAGAGCTAACTTCCTCCATGAACTTGTTTGTAACAGGATGTATGTCCACTAGAGAGACAGGGAGCATGAGGATATATATATCTTGGTCGATGAGGACCCTGCAGCTATGGTTTCATTGAGACAATGCGGGTTGTGGAAGTTCTTCCGGTGTCCATTCATGAGGGCACAACCCAAGCTGTTGAATGCCTTGGTAGATTATTGGCATCCCGGCGCTAAGGCGTTTATGCTCGAGGGGCAGTCGTTGACTCCAATGACTGAAGACATTTACTTTCTGGCTAGCATCTCAAGGAGGGGTGAACTAGTCAACTTGCATGCTTTCCCCCCAAGCCTCACAACATTGTTGAGTTGATTGAACTACATTGCGAGGTCGTCACTGAGAAAGTAGGTTCTCAGGTGCCAATCAACAAGATCACCAACCTATCACTGAAAGTGATAGTTTTATTCATTGGGTGGATCATTGGATCCACAGCTTTATAGCAGGCCTCCCGGGTGCACATACATTGTGCAGTGCAGTGTTTGAATGCACGAATCTTCGACTGGAGTACGACCATGCTAGACTGCATGAAGAGATAACTCATCGAGTGTCATGGGTGGAACAACAGAAATTTCGGGTTGGGGACTATTTTGTGCTCATTATTTTTTGAGACGGTACCCAATCTCGGTCCTCGAGAGACAGTGTGGGAGCATGTGGCCTCCGCCCAGCAGTGTGTATATGGGTGGCATTGCTACCGCGACAGGGGGGCGGAAGGACCATAGAGGCATTTGATGACACCTTTTTTGACTGGTGGGCACGATAGATTCTGGCGATAGAGGACTACCCCTACGTTGGGATGAACTTTTCCATGGATCCGTACATGCCCGTACCTCCCGGAGCTGAGCGAGGAGAGATGGGTACGTTTGTTTTTAAAAGTTATTTAATTTTTAGTTTCTTTATATATATATATATATATATATATATATATATATATATATATATCATTTTTATGCGTACCATATTATTTGACAACTATGTATCTGTTATGTACAGATGTGGGACCAGTGCATCCAGCAGATTTTGCAAGGAGCGGGCGGCATCCTCGACCAGAGGCAACACTAGCAGCAGTCTTCGAACCAGCAGCAGCAGCAGAGGGACCTCCTGCCGGAGAGGCTAAGAGAGTGTTGAGATGGGTGGAACGGAACCTCACCGCGCTCACTCGTACAGTTCCCATGGCCAAGATCGAGGATCTCCCTCCATCTATGCAGCCTCATGTAGTTGGGGTGCCATGGACCTGGGTCCAACTTTTCTGGCGTTTGGAAAACATCATCGTTCACTATGGCAGGGCCAACGGGCCCTGTGCTTAGCTTAGGGTGGACCACTTACATGTCGAGGGCACTCTTTTTGTATATTTTTGAGGGCATAAGCCTCGCAATGTATACTAGACATATTATTTTTTGAGGCGCTTGCGCCCACCTATGTACTCTGAGACTTTTGATATATATACGTGTGTATTTACATCTTTTATGTCTTATGGATCACATTTTTACAATGTATCTACATGTGTATGTGTGTGCTTCTTTTATGTGTGCGCAATATGCAAATCTAATACATGATTAGCTAGAGTATATATGATTTGATTCAATCTCCTATGAACATGGATATACGTAATGTAATCAAAGCATCATTTTAAGAGATGTACCCTAAGGAATTGTTGGTGTAGAGTAGGATCATAAATGTGGTAAACCCCATTCAACTGGGACATAACCAGTTGTGCATCTAAGTAGACCCAAAGGTGAGAGATACCATGCGACAAAGCGTCACGAAGCAACTCTATTATTGTGATGTACTCGACAACATTGTTTGTAGCATCGCCTAAACAGATACCTCCAGAAGATAGCAACTGGCCTTGAGGTGTGAAGATCACCCAAGTTGTGGAAGCAAGCCTCCGAGTGTGTCAGCTAGCATCGTTTGTGAACCTAATGAACACATATGATTCACTTGACATCTGCCACAACGAAAAAGATGACATCAAAAATGACACGTTCATAAAATAAAAAAGACAAAAACTAAAATTTATAAGAACTATACATATGTACAAGAAGTCACCCAAGGAGACACACCTATGAGTAATACTTCTTGAGGTAGATCCCATTTCTAGGCTCTTACAAAGCTTTCCCTTTGAAGTCAACCAGACGATAATCACCATTCTTTAGTACCTCCTTCACGATGAAATGTTTGAACCACATAGGTTTGAACTTGCCTGCCCCCAAGGGATCCTTATCTTGGTCATAGACCAGGACAAGGTCGCCTTCGGAGAAAATGCGAGGACAAATGGATCGATCGTACTGACACTTGACTTTTTGCTTGTGAGCCTCATTAGCTAAGGCTACGTCATGGCATTTCTCATCGAGCTGCTTGAGATATAATAAGTGTTCCTCAAGCGGTGAAGTGTCTAGCAATAATTGTACTGCCAATTTTAGAGATGGGATCTGGCACTCTATTGGCAAGACTGCTTCCATCCCGTAAACGAGTTGGAAAGGTGAAAAATTAGTTGCAGTCTTTACAGATGTTCGGTAGGCCCACAACACCGAGTACAACATCAAAAGCCAATTTGACTTGGCTGAATTGATCATTCACTGCAGAATAGTCTTGAGGGACTTATTCACAGCTTCCACCTGACCATTCGCTTGTGGGTAGTAGGGTGATGAATTCTCTTGCCTCAACCCAAGATTTGATGTTAACTCAGACATCATTTTGTTCTAAAAGTGACTACCATGGTCAATGAGAATCTCCCTCAGGATGTCGAACCTTGCTACAATCTGGTTTAAAAAAAAGAGAGTTGTTGTTTCGCCATTATCTTTGAACGTTGGCATAGCCTCGACCCACTTTGTGAAGTAGTCTACTTCTATGATGATATAACGATTCCCCCTGGCTAAAGCCAGGCGACATGTAGTGTAATCAATCCCCCACTTGGTGAAGGGACCAACTGTAATGACGGGAAACATGGGAGTGGGGTGTGCCCTCATCTTCCGAGAGAAGATCTAACACGGGTGGCACTTCTTGACTGATTCAATGCAATCTTTGATCAACATCGGCCAAAAGTAACCTACACGTAGAATCTTTTGGGTTGTTTCCAACCTAGAAAAATGGCCACCATGTGCTCCAGTGTGGCATTCGTTAAGCACGAGTTTCACTTCTTCATGAGTAAGACACTAACAGAGGATACAATCTACACCTCGACGATACAAAGTGTCATCAAGAATGAGATAGTTTTTTTCCTGATGGCGTATACGTCAATGCTCATCGCAAGAAGAAGAGGCAGGGAACTTCAAAGTCTGGAGATAGACTAGTATATCTCCATACCAGGGGTCTGAAGATGAAATCAAAAAAATATCTCCTTTAATCAATGATTCTTCAGGCGTAACATCACCTGACTCGACCGAAAGTTCCGAGATAAGTTCCGCAAAGACCAATGACTTCTTACATTTCGCACAAACAAAATCCAAGTCAAATGCCTGGAGGATAACAATCCATCTACTAATCTTTCCACCGATTACACGTCGTTTCAACACATATTGGGACAGATTCACAACAGCAATGACGGTGGTCTTACGAACCAGAATATAATGATGGAACCATTGGACAGCATGGACTGCTGCCAACGCAAGCTTCTCAACATGGGAGTAGTTAAGTTCTGGTCCAACCAAGCCTCGACTCAAGTAATAAATCACATGTTCTTCAAGCAGATCATCCTCTTGAACCAAGACCATAACGAGGGTCGACTCTGCAACAACTAAGTACAATAAGAAATATTCATTACAATTGGGAGGCCGGAGTAGAGGGGTAGACGTGAGGGCACGTTTCAACACTTCGAAAGATCATTGAGCAGCTTTGTCCTAATAGAAAGGAACGTCCTTTTTTAGTAAACACATGAACCCTTTAGTGATCTGGGCATAGTTTGCGATAAAACACAGAAGAAAGTCGGTTTTTCCCTTTAAAGTCTGAAGTTGAGGAACTATGCATGGGGGAGGCAATTGAACTATTGCCTCAACCTTTAGAGGATCGACCATGATCCCTATTGTTGAAACTATGAAACCTAGAAGACGACCCGACGTCAAGAAAAAATTGCACTTGTTTGGATTCAATCGAATCCAATAGTAGCGACATCGCTCAAAGATAAGTCGGAGGTGCACAGAATGATCAACTCTCTTACGAGATCGTGATGCTAAATCATTGAGATAGGCCTCGACTATATGTCTGATATCGTGGAAAGAAAAAGACATGGCCCGCTGAAAAGTTGCTCCAGCATTCTTGAGGCCAAAAGGCATCTTTCGATAAGCAAATGTGCCCCATGGATAGATAAAAGCGGTTTTAAGCTGGTCTTCGGGCTTAATCTGTATCTCATTGTATCCCAAAAAACCATCCATGAAAGAAAATACCTCACAGCCTACGCATTCATCAACAATCTGGTCAATGAATGGCGTAGGTAAATTATCCTTTGGATAGGCCTTATTCAAAACACGGAAGTCCATACATACGCAAATCGTTCCCTACTTTTTGTTGACCGGAACGGGATTTGACACCCATTGAGTCAATTGAATGGGGTAGATGAAACCGGCTTTGAGTAGTTTCTCTACTTCAGCCTTAATAGTTGTTGCTTTCTTAGGATTTACCGGATGAAGCTTCTATCGGACCATCTTAGCGTCAGGATACATCGTTATTTCATGTTCGACGATTCTTGGATCAATGCCTAGCATTTCCTCGTAAGACCAGGAAAAAATGTCGTGGAATTCCTTAAATAAATCTATGTAGATTCGAATCTCCTCGGGGGAGCAGTCTGCTCTGACGAAGACATTCTCCATGATGCCAAGGGTTCTAGAGATGTCAATAGGTATCTTTTCAATGATCGTTTCCATATTACCTTCAGTGTAGACTACGTGAGTAGCCAAAGGATTGATAGGACAAGACCTATATCCAGTCATAGTCAACATGAATTCACTCACCTCAATTCTTCCTAACTCCGAGAGAAAATAATATATGTGATGGAGATCATCCTAGGGTTTGTCTGGACTAGTCAATGCCTCTATAATCGCCTCGTCAGAGGGCAAGACCAAGTCTAAGGAATCGATAGTGGTGAGGGAACCTTGAACCCAAGTAGGCTCGAAAACTGGATCTAACTCATATGTGGGAGTCAGATCGGGGTCGGCGGAAGCTTGCTGAACAATAGAGTACAAACTTTTTTTCATGGACAAGGGCATGGCCATGCCATGGTGCCCTGTCCCATCCATCATGGCCGATGGAGAAGGAAGAGTCCACGTATCATTAAAGTAATTCATACAGAATGATGACACTTGAAATATTTCAGCCTTAGGCTGGTCGGGGACAGTTGATATGACTTTACATCGTCGGACGGAGGTGTGTAATCGAAAGTACCCATCAAAGGCGGGCACAAACCAACCCCTATATTGACGATGTAGGGTTGTGGATTATCAATCATCGGGACCGTGAATTCCCCCAATGAAGGGTCAGGGCAGGAGAAAGACAATTGATCAATGGACACGATCCGGCCCTCGTGTGGAAACAACAAGACCTGGAAAACTGTGGTGACCACTGGATGCATAGCATAGGTCCAACTCCTTCCTAACAAGATGTTGTAGTCGAGAGGCACATCGACCACTTCAACTTAGACGCACATGGTCTTTCCCCCTAGCTGCACGGTGAAAGAAGGAATGATTCCATGTGGTATGAACGAACGACCATCGAAAGTGGTAAGAAGAGTAGGTGATGGAGACAAAATGGGTTGGCCAATGGCCTTCCAACATGCCAACGATATCACGCATGTCGAGGCACCCTCATCAACCACCGTGTGGAAAATGTTCCAGGTAAATGATTTCATGGTGTAATCCACTACTATTTGAAACGCGACATGGTACGGGAGACGAGGTTTCAAGTCGGTTGTATCAAGCATGATCGTTCCTAGATTACAGGTCTTAGTAGATCCTAAGGAATCTAACAGAGCCTTTCTCTGTGAAGGGCAGCTCTAGAGGACCTCCAAAGCATACATTGCGCAAGGGGTTTGTGAAAAATCCTCCACCACATAGTAAGTCTAGGCGGCCCTCGCGTTTGGATTGTGGGAAGCTTTCTTGAACACCCCTTTCGGGATGTGTGTCATTGTTTCTCCCAACGTCTTCTCGATCTGGAGAGGAACAGATGGGTTTTCGGCTTCTTTACCCTTCTCAGAAGTGTTTGGCATTCTGTAATCATGTGTCCTAGTCGCTATGTGGGCATCACCTTTCAACATATAAACATTTAAGGTCAACATATTACTAGACGACGAAGGGGGTCCCTGACTGCACCCATCTGTGTTCAAAGAGACTTGAGTTAAATTTTGCCCATGTGGAAATGAGTTCGTTAACACAGCAGGTTGTTGTTGCGCCAATAACTTCTGGGCCTCCACAAGCCGAGGGCACAGGTGAGTCAGGTGGTCTTCCATGCAAAGGTTACACGGATACTTCGACAATCTTTTCTCTGTGTTTCCACTACCAGCATTATTAGTGGGTTTCTTATCCCCCTTACCCTTCTTTCGTTGTTTCTTCTTTTTGCCATCCTGTTGGTTGGCCTTCAAGTTTATCGATTGCACACTATGTACATCTGAAGTTTGAGTAGGGGGAGTATCCAAACCAATGGTTTGGCTGGACATTGTTTGTTGTATCGACAATTGTTGAAATTAATTCGATAGCTGATTAGCGGGCTTCGCTTATGTTGAACCAACGATACCATCGACATGTGGTCCAGACTTTTATCTGGTCTTGTTAAGAATGGACCGTGGTGCATCTGGAAAAACTTTGTAACGTAAACCAGACTAAGAGTATATCAGTTCTAGTTGTTGAGCTCTCATTATCGTTTCTTCCTTGGAAAACACTCTCGACGTTGCAACGTCTTTGGATAACTAAGGTACCAAAGACTTAAGGGACCATTCCAGGAGAAAAGTTGGTGAGACTGGTACTTTAATCAAACTCTTCCGACGCCACCATTCTCGGATGTGATTTGAGATATGGTCAGCCTTTGTTTTCTCAAAGTTGGTCAGCAACTCAGTGTGGGAATCATATCTCACAAGTAATTGGAAATGATTAAGAAAAACCATTGCCAATTCGCCAAAAGTAGAGTATCTTGAGCGGTCAAGCTCGATGTACCATTTTGTGGCACTCCTGATAAGAGTGCGTTGAAACAGATGCAACTGGATGGTGTCATCTCTCAATGAGCTGGACGAGCACCATAGGTGAAAGGTGGTCACATGATCGCCTAGATCTTCATTAGGCTTACCTTCGAACTTTGGAATGTCTGAGGGAAACTTGGTCGGCATGGGAGGCCAACGCGGATCATGATAGATTAGGTCATTTAACAATATTGACAAGTCTAGCAAATGCAACATTGCCAGAAAAGTTAGCTTAAGTTGTTGAGTATGTACAAGAGGAAAGGAACCTAGATTTTGGCTGGCATCAGGTTTTCAGAAAACATTAGGTTTTTGACCAGGGTTCTGGTAAATACCATGGTCGTGGCCAACGTACGGATACAGTACTTGTTGAGACGTCATCAACTGACTCCTGCAATTAGACGTCGAGGGCTGGGAAGGGATTTCTCCCAACGCTGTGTTCCAAAGGTTCTGGAAAGGGTTGTCCCCTACCGATCCGACGGGCATAGGTATTGATCCTTGCCCGGGTTCCATTGGCCATGGAAGGGGTTGCCCTTGGTTGGCATCCCTGATGAGGGGATTGATCCCTGGCACAAATTCCAGGGTCCTTCAGAGGTGTTTTCCCCCTATGCAGAAATAGTACCCTGCACAGGATTTTGTGATCCAAAACCAGGGTTTCCCCCGGCCAAGATGGCAGCTGTCAAGAATGCATTTTTACCAAACATGTCGAACAAAGAGAATGGAAAAAAATCCACTGAAATGGTTTTGGAAGAAATTCCTTGACTACCTGCTTCGAACAAGTTGTAGTTCATTTTCGTCCAGACGGGTTTCTTGAGAGCGTCACATGGCGAGGGGTACGATAGAGGTATATGATACCCACCATAAGGGAAAGCATTATAAGGGGATGAGGTGCCCCCCATGGACCCTTGCAGAGGAGCCTTAGAGCTTCCTGCAACCAAACCCATGGTCTGTAGGGTGGAGTAGGAGAGGATAGAGTTTGTGTCAAATCCAGGCATCCCATATGAGAAAGGAGGGCCTGTCGCACTCTGGGTGAACGGAGCAGTGATCGCCACCATAGAAGGAATTGAACCACTGCCCGAAGTAGTGGTGGTTTATACCATGGTGATCTGGACCGGTGAAGGTGGGTTAAGAGGCAGAACACCCCCTGTAGTGGCAGTTGTAGAGGGGGTGTGATGACTCCCTGATGAAGTAGCATTGTTTGCTTCCATTGCTACTTGCAAGACTATTTGATGCTCGCGATGAGTTACCCTTGGGGGGACAACTTGTACCATGATGGGCGCCAACAAGTCAGTGATCAGAGAATTGGCTGGACCAAGAGATTTCGCTCCAAGGTCAGAAATAGTAGGCTCCTCTGGATGCGAGAGTTCTTCTCTCAGGGATGGCATGGGTGTAGTTTCTTGCGGCCTGGTCACCTCAAATGACCCTTGTTGGTCAAGTCTTCACCTTAGCAATGGTGGGGGTGGCTCTATATCAACCAGCGACAGGCCCTCAAGCCTTCGCGACCGAAGGAGATTTTGATCTTCTACTTTGTGAGAATATCAATGACACACTAGGTATTTTACTAATGGTGAAACCCAACACACACTAGAAAGAGTTCCTATGAGATAAAGCAATCAAACCACTAGCTAATTGGAAGAACGATTGCACGAGCCAACACTAGAGAAACTTACCGGTGGAAGTGAAACTTGAATACGGAAGCACCCTCCAGGTATACTCTGTAAAGCGTGGCCCGATGTCTACCCTAGGTACTGCGGTATACCCCCACAGTCACCTGTTTAAGTCACTAGAATAAAGTCAACTAGGTTGCCAGTGCATGAAGAGTCACTAGATGGGTACAGTCTACAGTCGGGTGGACCGCAATGAGTAGGGTATCAAGCCCAAAACCTATCGAGGGTATCGAAATCAAGTGTTTCAAAAGATGACTGAGGACCTTGAACGGATTCAAGACCCATGAAGCTTCGTGGCAAATGCGATCAACAGAATCCCAAGACAAGTCTTCTATATGCTCTCCCCACTACGCTTGGTCTGGTTTTGGAGGGGTCCCGACTGAGGACCTCGTGTTTAGCCCCTGTGTTAGAGGGGGGTCCTAGATAACTTTCATGTTTAATAGACTTTTCACATTCCCTAGCTCAGACTCGTATGTTTGTTTTGTAGCCTTGAAGAGTTTCCTCTCCAACCTAAATCAAGGTTCTAGCCTAGACTAGTTGATGGACCCTACAATATAAAGTCTAATAAATTTTAATTAAGTGTTAATTTTAAGTGACTTGTCTTAAGTCAAGGAAACGGAAATGAAACTAGTGGTGTATTTTAAGAGACGAAAGAGAAGAGCATTAAATGAAATTGAAAGCAAACTACTTCTTTTTTACAAATAAAGATTTGCAAATTTAAACTCTTTAACCAAGTTTTCCTAACTACTTTTTCTAAGACCTTTTAAAAGAAAAACCCAAAACAAGATTTCGCTCGACTACGAGCTACTTAGTGTTCTAAGCATTCAGTAAAGAACTTAAGAGATCACTCTTTCTCCTGATAAGCAAAGACAACTAACCTAACTACTTAACCAAACAAATAAATAAAAACTTTTTTTTTTATGCTTCAAAATAAGAAACTTGAAATGACTTATTTTTATTTTCTTCTAAAGAAAGTAAAAGGGAAAAAGTGAAGACAAGACAAGACCAAAAACTGACTTCAGGTCTACTGTGGATCACAGGGAGTCACTAACAATACTAAACAAGCTGATCAGAAAAGACACACAAACTCGTCTCAAACCCTTACAAAGAAAACTTGATAAAGATAAGCTAAACTGACGTCAAACCCAGCGTACAGACTGTAAAAACAGAGACCAGTACTAGATCGAGAAACCCCTGAGAAGTATGACTTCAATCAGGGAAGAGGTTGACTGCCTCTTCTTTCAGAAAAAAATTCTTGACACGGGCACGCTACTAAAACTTAAGCAGCCTACATATGTACGTGGGCTATCTAAAGGTAGGGCACGTATGTACACGTGCAGACCCACTGCAGGCTGTGTACACCTCGATAAATTCTCAAAAATAAAACTATCAGTCAGGATGACAAGGCAGGGATTACTGGTATGGCAGACAAGAATCCCTTAAAGACTAAACTTACAGAAAACTCAAAAAAGTTAATCAACCCAATTAAAACACCCAAAACGATATCCCCTAAAAATCCTAGAGGCTTCCCCAGTATGGTCGTCAATTCTTCTATAGTGGGAAAACCCCCCTATGGAATACACTAGGGTTCAACATGTAGGCAGAGCTAACCGTCTAAAGTCTCCTACTTTTTAATGACTACCCAAAATACACCCCACATTCATGCATAAAACACAAGTTAAAAAGATCTGGTAACTCTACCTTAAACTCCGCGTCCGGTGTTGATCCTTTTGCATTCGATTATTCCTCTACTACAAGTCTCATCCCAAGGCTAACCTACACTCATAAATAGACAAACAAAGAACTATGAGCATGCATATGATATATGAATTAGTGGGTTAGATATCGTAATCAAATATAAATCAAACATAAAGATTGAACACATCATATTCAGGACAAAAAAAACATTCCTTTTTATTAATCTCACAAAGTTACTTACAATGGGATCGGCGACTGCTCCTCGAACCTGGTCCGTGTTCCTCTTCACCAAGATCCAACTACGCTTCCACGTATCTTTCTCCTCTTCAGCTCTCTCTAGGGAAAAGATAAGGCTTTGTTATAACCCTAAATTGCACCATACATGCTTACCTGGCATCAGGCCATCTCAGATCCCTTCTTTGCCAAAGCACTGCTGAACAACTCTTTAAAAAACCTCTTTTATAAGGGCCCACGAGCCCTACTCCATTATTGCACACGTGTATACACTGGCTGACCTAAAACAGCCCACGTGGACCGACAAAAGCATGAAAAAAGGAAAGTTGTCGATGAAACACACAGCTCTAGGTGAGTTAACTAAAACTCTTGGCCATGCATGGTTGAGGGTTTGTCTAAATACCTAGCTTCTTCTAGCCTATAAAAGAAGGGCTAGGGGTCCCATTTGGAAGAGGGAAAATGTAGCAAAGAAACTATGCCCATTTGCATATTCCCATTGTCCCAACCCTTTAGCCTTCCTTGTGCCAGAAGAGATACTAAGCGTTGGAAAGGAGAACTACAAACAAGTGGTCAAGTGCGACAAGGGATCGACATCAAATGCCCGGAACGAGGTAGGTTGATCTAGCCATGTTTTACTGAAAAGAAATAGGATTTAAGTCTGGGGAAAAAGGTAGAAAGTATATTTTCTCTTGGCCATATCTACATGCAAAGCATAACCCTATTTTCTAGTCCGTAAGGAGATTTCCTTCACAACAGAATTGGCGACCATACTGGGGAAGTCTCTAGGGTTCTAGGAATTTTAATTTTTTTAGGTAGTTTTTAGAAAAAAACTTGTTTTTCCTGCTGGTTTTTTTTTAGTTTTTGTAAAGTCTGAGCTCGCAGAGAGTCCGGTTTTCCATACCAGCTTTCTCTGAATTGCTTGACTATGTTTTTTCGAGACCCACAGAGGTACACGCGGCCTGCATAAGGTCTGCACGCATGTACCCGCGCCCTACTCTCTTACAACCCGCATGTGAACGCTAGTTGAAGAAGTAGCAGTAGCATGTAGAGTTCAGAGAATTTTTTAGGCAGTCATCCTCTTTCCCGTCAGAATCAGACATTCTCTGGGGTTTTCTGGAATTCTGTCTAAATCTTGGTTGTTTGCAGTCTTATCTCAAATTGTTTTGCTTTATAAATTTGTCCTTACATTGTTTGATTTTTCTGTTACAAAGAGTGTCCAAGCCTTCAAGGGATCCTGGTTATCAATATCAGTGGTCTCTTCTTGGTTTGAGCTGTCTATTTTTTATTTTTTCTCAGAGTTTAGAGATACACGCGGCATGTACAAGGTCAGCTCGCGTGTGCATGCCCTTTGTCTCTATACAGCTCGTGTTCGCACGCTTGCTTTTGGGTTATCAGTAGCGTGCTTGGGAAGGATAGTTTTTGTTGGGGGTAAGGCAGTCATCCTTTCCCTTGATGAGAGTTATACCTCTCAGGTATTTGAATCTCTATCTTAGCAGTCAGTCGCTTAGGGAATCTTAGCCTTAGCTTGCTTTTTCTCATTTTAAAAAGCTATCATCAAAAATAATTTTTTTTAGGGTTTTTAGACAAGTGTGAGAGTCATTTTTTGAGTTGCTAGTGTGTGATTTTTGAAGTGATTCTTTGCGATGTGCGATTTAGGCCAAAATTGTTTTTCTTGGTTTTTTACTTGTTGGGATTTTTCCTTTTTTGCTTTATCAGCATTTAAATAAAAATAAAAAAATTCTTTCATTTTCTTGTTTGGTTGAAGAGTGTGTTTCTGCATTATTAGCCAAGGAAAAGTTGTTATTTCATAAGTTTTTGCAGTTTACTTAGATTATAAGTAGCTTGTAGTCAAGTGAAATTTCTTTTGATTTTGCCGTCCAAAATCTTAGAAAAGTTAAAATATATATATATTGAAAAGTTGTTGAAATTTTGCATTAAGTAAAAGTTTTTTGTTTCCAGCTTTTTTATTCATTTTTGCTTTCGTCTTTTACACATCATCAGTTTCACCTTCATACCCCTTGACATAAGACAAATCCATAAAATTAACACTAAATCTAAAATTTATTAGACTTTATGTTTGTAGGGTTAACCAACTAGTTCAGGATTAGGGCCTTGAATTAGGTTGGAGAGGAAACTCTTCAAGGATATTTAAAATCAAACATTGGAGTCTGAGTTAGGGAGTGTCTAAGTCCAGTATTGTGAAGGTTATTCGAGACCCCCCTCTAACATAGGGGATAAACATGAGGTCGTGTGCGGAAAAGTAGCAGAGATAACCCCTCCAAAGCTGGACCAATCGTAGTGGAGAACACATATAGAGGGCTTGTTTTGGGATTCCGTCGATTGCATTTGCCACGGGGCTTCGTGGGTTTCGAATCCATTCGAGGTCCTCAGTTGTCTTCTGAACCACTTTCTTTCAATACCCTTGACAGGTTTCGGGCTCGATACCCTGCTCACTGTGGTCTACCCGGATTTCGACTGTACCCGCCTGGTGAATGTTCGCGTGTTGGCAACCTAGTTGCCTATCTTTTTTAAGGACATACACAGGTGACTGTGGGGGTATACCGCAGTACCTAGGATATACATCAGGCCATGCTTTGCAGAGTATACCTGGAGGGTTCTTCTGTGTTCGAGTTTCACTTGAACCGGTAAGTTGCTCTAGTGTTAGTTGTTGTAATTGTTCTTCCAATTAATTTAGTGTTTGCCTATCTTATCTTCTAGGGACCTTTTTTTTAGTGTGTGTTACTTTTGAACGTTTAGACTACCCTAGAGTGTCTTTGATATTCTCACATAGTGGAGGTTCATGAGCTCTGCAGGTCATGAAGGTTTCTTGGCCTGCCGCCAGTTACACTGGAGCCACCCCCACCCCCATTAAGGCGAAAGCTAGACCAACAAGGGTCTTTTGAAGCAACTGGGTCATAAGAAATTGTGCCCGACCAACTTCCGGAGGAACCGACCGTTTTGGACCTTGAAGAAAACGCTCTTGGCCCAGTTGAAACCCCAACCACTGATTTCTTGGCACCTTTCATCATACCAATTCAATTTTACGAGCGCCAGACAGTGTTGCACACAGCAATGGAAACAAACGTTGTTACTCCTTCTGGAAATTCTTCAATTCCCACTACGGTTGTCACCACAGGAGAGTTCACACCTCCTAACCCACCATCACCAGTCTGAGCCACCATGGTCTTGACTGCTTCTACATCGAACAGTGGTCTGGTCCCATCTTTCATGGCAGCCACAACCCCTTTCACACCAAGTGCGACAGGCCCTCCGTTCTCATACAAGATGCCTAGTTCCGGTACAAGTCCTGTACTTTCCTACTCCACTTTACAGAATGTAGGTATGGGGGCAGGGATCTCTAGCACTCCTTTGCAAGGTCACATGGGGGGCACTCCTGCTCCTTTTAATTCTTTCCCTTATGGAGGAGGTCATATCCCTCCTTCGTCCCCTTCACTCAGTGGCTTGCATCAGCAATCCGTCGGGTAACCTACATACCATAGTTTATTTGGAGTGGGGAGTCAAGGACCACCTTCGCATAGTATGTCAGTACATTCGACATCATTTTCTTTGGTTGGAACATTTGGTAACAACTCCTTCTCTTCAATCGCTTTCCCGACTGGGGGCAATCCCAGTTTTGGACAATCTATTCCTGTGTAAGGTACTATTCCTGCACAGGGGGGAAACCTAGGAACTTCTTCTGCATCGGGGCTTTGGAATTCTTGGCAGGGATCCGTTCCCTCGTCCGGAATGTTGATCTGGGGTAATTCTTTCCACAATCAATGGAACCCCGGACAAACTACTATGCCTATCCCCATGGGACCGACATGGGGCAACCCTTCCCAGAGTCTTTCGAATATAACGCATGCCCAACCATCTATGTCCTATTTGGGAAATCAGTCGATGATGTCTCCACATATACAAAATCCATACGCTGTCCAAGGCCATGATTTCTACCAGAATCCGGGCTAGCAACCAAACTTTTATTGGCAACCTGGTGCCAGTCAAACTCCAGGCCCCTTTTCCCAGGTTATCACCAACAACCCAAACTACCCTTCCTGGCGACTTTGCACTTGCCAGATTTGACAAGGTTATTGAATGACCCTATTTGTCACGATCCGCGTTGGCCTACTATGCCGAGGAAGTTGCCTTCGAACATTCCAAAGTTCGAAGCCGAGCCTAATGAAGATCCAGGAGATCATGTGACTACCTTTCATCTTTGGTGCTCATCTAACTCACTGAAATATGACTCTGTATAGTTTCCATTGTTTCAACGTACTCTCATTGGGAGTGTCGCGAAATGGTACATTGATCTCGATCACTCAAGATACTCTTCCTTCGGTGAGCTGGCAATGGCTTTCCTAAACCATTTCCAGTTACCTGTGAGATACAACGTTGGCACAGAGCTGCTAGCCAATTTCTAACAGACGACAGTGGACCATATCTCTAATCACATCCAATAATGGAGACGCCGGAAGAGTTTAATCAAGGTGCTAGTCCCACCAGTATTCATGCTTGAGTAGTTCCTTAAGTCTTTGGTCCCGCAGTTATCCAAAGACATCGCGACGTCAGGAGTTTTCTCCGAAGAATATGCCATCATGAGGGCTCAACAGTTTGAGCTCATTTATTCTCAGTCCGGTTTATTATACAACACCTTGCCAGATGCGCCACGTTCAATACTAGATAAAACTAGACAAAGAGTTGGACCACATGTTGATGGTATTGTTGGTTCAACACAAACAAAGCCCGATGAGTAATTGACGAAGCAGTTGCAGCAGTTATCTATACAACACACAGCGGCTAGCCAAACCACTACTTTGGCTACTCCCCCTACCAAAACGTCCGAGGTACACACAGTGAAATCGACTAACCCAAAGGCCACCCAGCAGCCTGAAGGAAAGAAAAAACAAAGGAAGAAGGGTAAGGGGGATAAAAAAACCCACCGATAATGCTAGCAGGGACAACACTGAGAAAAGGAAGGCGAGGTATCCATGCAACTTGTGCACGGAAGATCACCCGACCCATCTATGTCCTCGACTTGCAGAAGCCTAAAAGTTTGTGACACAGCAACAGCCTGTTGTGTTAACCAATCCATTTCAACATGGACAAAATCTAACTCAAGCCTCTGCAAGCACAGAAGGGGGCAGTCAAGAACCCTATCTGCCTACGAACAACCTCGCGTCCACGAACGTATATATGGTGAGGGGTGATGCTTTTATATCGACTAGAGTGCATGACTATAGTAAACCGAGCACTTCTGAGAAGGGTAAAGAAGATGAACTCCCATCCCTTCCTCTACAGATTGAGAAGACGTTGGGTGAAACAATGACACGCATTCCCAAAGGCACGTTCAAAAAAGCTTCTCATAACCCAAATGCAAGGGTTGCCCAAAACTACTCTGTGGTGGAAGATTTATCACAAACCCCTTGCGCGATGTCCGCTTTGGAGGTCCTCCAAAGCTGCCCTTCCCAGAGGAAAGCCTTGTTAACCGCTTTAGGATCTACCGAGACTTGTAATTTGGGTACAATCATGTTGGATACAATTGACTTAAAACCTCATCTACCTTACCACGTAGAGTTTCAGATAGTAGTGGCTTATCCCACGAAAACTTTTACTCAGAATATCTTCCACACGGTGGTTGATGAGGGCGCCTCGACATGTGTTATGTCATTAGCATGTTGGAAGGTCATTGACCAGCCCGTTTTGTCTACGTCACCTACTCTCCTCACCGCTTTCGACGGTCGTTCATTCCGACCACACGATATCGTTCATTCTTTCCCTGTGTAGTTAGGAGGGCAAACCGTGTGTGTCGAAGTAGAGGTAGTTGATGCTCCCCTCAACTATAACCTCTTGTTAGGAAGGAGTTGGACTTATTCCATGCAAGTTGTGGTTGCTACAGTTTTCCAGGTCTTGTTGTTTCCACACGAGGGTCGGATAGTGACCATCGATCAATTGTCTTTCTCCAGAACTGACCCTGCATTGGGGGCATCCACGGTCCCGATGATTGATAATCCTCAACCGGGTGTCGTCAACGTAGGGGTTGGTTTGTGCCCATATTTTATGGGTACCTTTGATTACCCGCCCCCTCAAGGCGATATCAAGTTTATATCTAATCACCATAAGGTTGGGATTTTTAAAGTTTCTTCGTTCCGCACGACTTACTTCGATGATCCATGGACACTTCCTTCCCCATCGGCCATGATGGATGGGACAGGGCATCTAGGAATGTCCATGCCCTTGTCTACAACTAAAGTAGTGTACTCATTAGTCCAGCAAAATTCATCCCACACTGATCCAGCTCCTGCACAAGAGTTAGATCCACTTCTAGAGCCTATTTGGACTCAGGGTTCTCTCGCTCACACTGATTCATTAGACTTAGTCTTGCCCTTTGATGAAGCAATAATTGAAGCAATGACTAGTCTGGATAAACCCTGGTAAGATCTTCATCACAGATCATACTTCCTCCCAGAGTTAAGCTGAATTGAAGCGGGAGAATTCACCGTGATTATGACGAGAGATCGGTCTTGTCTTATTAATCGCTTAGCTACACATGAGGTTTATGTTGAGGGTAATATGGAAACTATTGTTGAAACCTTACCAATCAATATCTCCCGAAACCCTGGCATCATGGAGAATGTCTTCATCGGAGTGGACTGTTCCCTCATGGAGATTCAAATCTACACAGATCTTTTCAAATAATTCTGCGACGTTTTTTCCTGGTCTTATGAGGAAATGTCAGGTATCGATCCAAAAATAGTTGAACATGAAATCACAACGTATCCTGATGCCAAGCCTGTTTGACAGAAGCTTCATCCTGTTAATCCTAAGAATGTAGCAGCCATTAAGGTTGAGGTTGAGAAATTGCTAAAAGTCGGGTTTATATATCCTATCCATTTGACCCAATGGGTGTCAAACCCTGTGTTGGTCAATAAAAAACAAGGCACGATTTGTGTATGTACCGACTTCCATGATTTGAACAAGGCATGTCCCAAAGATAATTTTCCCACACCATTTATCGACCAAATAATTGATGAATGTGTGGGTTGTGAAGCCTTTTCTTTCATGGGCGGTTTTTCAGGATATAATCAAATCCAAATCAAACCCGAAGACCAACACAAAATGACATTCATCTATCCATGGGGTACATTCGCATATCGTAAGATTCCTTTTGGTCTCAAAAATGTTGGAGCCACCTTTCAGCGGGCCATGTATTTTTATTTTCATGACCTCAAGCATATAGTCGAGGCCTACCTAGATGATCTAGCATCCCGATCTCTCAAGAGAATGGATCATCCCACACACCTCCGACTTATTTTTGAACGTTGTCGCTTCTTTCGGATTCACTAGAATACAAACAAGTGTAGCTTCTGCATAATGTCGGAACGATTGTTAGGTTTCATAGTGTCAACAANAATCCTTCAACTTCAGAGTCTACAAGGTAAGGCTAACTTTTTACGACGCTTCATCGCCAACTATGCTGAGATCACCAAGGGATTTATGTGCTTACTAAAGAAAGACGTTCCCTTTTACTGGGACGATGTTGCTTAATTCTCTTTCAACGCATTGAAACACGCCCTCACAACTCCCCCTCTGCTACGGCCACCTAACTATAACAAATATTTCTTATTATATCTGGCTGCTGAAGAGTCAACCATTGGCATGGTTTTAGTTCAGGAAGATGACTTGTTCTCAGAATACATGATCTATTAGCCGAGCCAAGGCCTCGTAGGACCGGAACTCAATTATTCTCATATCAAAAAACTTGTGTTGGCAACAGTTCATGTTGTTCAATGGTTCCATCATTACGTTATGTTTTGCAAGACCACTGTCATTGCTGTCGTGAATCCATTTCAGTACATGTTGACACGATGGGTAATAGGCGGAAAAATCAGTAGATGGATATTCATCCTCCAGGAGTTTGACTTAGACTTCATTTCAGCAAAGTCCAAAAAGTCACTGGTCTTTGCAGAACTTATTTCGGAACTTCCGGTTGAGTCATGTGACGTTGTGCCTGAAGAATCGCCTATCCGGGGAGATATGTTTTTTATCACATCTTCGGATCTCTGGTATGGAGATATACTTATATATCTCCAGACTTTGAAGTTCCCCACCACTACTTCTCATGATGAGCGTCGACGCATACGCCATCAGGCTAAGAATTATCTCATAATCGATGATACATTGTATCGGAGAGGTGTAGACTGCATCATATGCCGATGTCTCACTCATGAGGAAGAAGTTATCGTGCTTAACGATTTCCATACCAGAGCTTGTGGCACTCATTTTTCTGGGTTGGCAACAGCCCAAAATATTCTACGAGCAGGTTAATTTTGGTCGACACTTATCAAAGATTGTGTCGAATCGTTCAAAGTGCCATCCGTGCCAAATCTTCTCTCAGAAGATGAGGGCACATCCCGCTCCCATGTTTCTTGTCATCACAGTTGGTCCCTTCACCAAGTGGGGGATTGATTACACTACTTGCAACCCCCCTTCAGCAAGGGGGCACCGCTATATCATCGTAGCTGTAGACTACTTCACAAAGTGGGTCGAAGTTATGCCAACGTTTAAAGATGATGGCGAGACTGCAACACTCTTTTTATTCAACCAGATCATAGCAAGGTTTAGCATCCTGAGGGAGATTGTCACTGACCATGGCAGTCACTTTCAGAATCAGATGATGACCGAATTAACATCAAAGCTTGGGTTACAGCAAGAACATTCATCACCCTACTACCCCTAAACCAATGGGCAGGTGGAAGCTGTAAACAACACCCTTAAGACTATTCTACAGCAACATATCAACTCAGCGAAGTCAAATTGGCATTTGATGTTATACTCGGCACTATGGGCTTACTGAACATCTGTTAAGACTACAACCAGTTTCTCACCTTTTCAACTCGTTTATGGGCTGGAGACAGTCTTGCCCATCAAATGTCAGATCCTGTCTCTAAAATTGGTAGTACAATTATTGCCAGACACTTCTCCACTCGAAGAACGGTTAGTATACCTTGAGAAGCTCAATGAGCAGCGTCGTGATGTGGCCCTGGCCAACGAGGCTCACAAAACATAAGGTCAAGTGTCAATATGATAGGTCTGTTCATCCTCGGATTTTCTCTGAAGGCGACCTTGTCCTGGTCTATGACCAAGATAAGGACCCCCTGGGGGCAGGCAAATTCAAACCCATGTGGTTCGGGCCTTTCATCATAAAAGAGGTATTAAAAAAGGGCGCTTATCGTCTGGTTGATTTTGAAGGGAATGCTTTGGCGGAGCCTAGAAATGGGCTCTACCTCAAGAAATATTACTCATAGGCAGGTCATTGTGGGTAACTTGTGTTGGTTATGTGTTATATTCTTTGCATGTGGGTGTGTGTGGGTGCGTCAGATACAACAATTGCGTTTGACGATTTTTGCTATTTTTAGCGGATTTTGCTATTTTTAGCTGATTTGTAAATTAATCCCGGATTAAGGGATTAGGGTTTTGGTATCTACGGAATACCTAAAAACATTGTATATATTGTATGGTGAATGGTGAAATTCGATATAATGAAAATAAGAAAGGTTTTCCCGGTTGAGGGTTTCCGGTAAAAATCTCTGTGTACTCTGTGTATGAGCCATTGATTAATTTTTGTATTGCTTAAGAATCTATATGCATTGCTTTACATCGCAGGTTTAAAACTTACAACTTTTTGTAACATATGTATAGTAGGGTACATACCTCAGTAAGTCAAGGAATTTGTTGACATACTCCTCCATAGTAAGTTGTCCCAGTTTGAGTTCATAAAACTCTTTAGCCTTCTCGTCGAAATACCTCTCCGACAAATACTTCTTCCGGAAGTACTTCTCAAACTGTTTCCAAGACAGGTTCTCCTCGCTAACCCCTTTCATATTCTTAAGGTCTTCCCACCAGATGGAAGCCTTTCCGTTCAGATTGAAAGTGGCCACTCGGGCCTTTAGGTTCTCTGAGAAATCATGGACTCTGAAACATTTCTTCAGTCCTAGTAGCCAAGCCTCAGCTTCCTCTCCCTTCTTTATATCGTCGTCGAAAGAGGGAGGTTTGGCCTTCCTGAATTCCTCAAATTTGTGACTCTTGGAAGTCTGTTGCTTCTTTTGTTTTCTGCGAGAATAGGAGCTGGTCCTGCTGCTGGAAGAGCCTTCTGAATCACCAGCTTCCTTCTCATTGGAATCTTCTGGTACTGGTCCTTTACCTCTGGGGTGGACCTTTCTAGATGTGCTTCTCTCAGTGTGGCCAATGATACGACCATGACTCTGCATCTCAGGTTCATGCTGCATTTATCGTTGTAGGTCGGATAAGCTCTGCAGTAAAACTGCATTAATTTCGGTTTGCTTCACTTGTTCTTTCATCATCCTTTCATTGTCGGCTTTGTAGCTTTGCAATTCGACCATGAGACTCCTCACAGTCTCAGCTAGGTCTGGAGGGGTTCCTATTGCTCTTCTTTCATCAGACTCTTCATCTCTGTTGTGGGAGCCTTCTCCCACCTCTTGATGAGTCACCATACTCTGCATCTGTAGTTTCCCACGGTTGATCGTCTGCTTGAGTGAAAAGACAAATGTTGGTTATTAGTCAAGAGTTAAATTCATTTTTATAAATGGCGCATAAATTCATAACTTCTTATACTTGCATACACAGTCGGGTTCTCATATTCCAAGTTTTTTTTTAATCCTGGACAAGAGAGTTAAGTCAGGGGATTACTCCTCTTAGGAGTGTTTCAAACGAGGTTTACACGCGAATCGTGCATGAGCCCAGTCAGGCCGAGTGTTGTAACCATGCTCTGATACCACTTTGTCACATACCCACTACCTATTTCAGAACTTTTCGTTATTTTCTCAACAATGAGAAATCCCCGGAGCTTGTAGCAGCAAAATGTCAATCCCCATTTCACAGGTCTTCTATTTACCTACCCGGCTCTCTGTACATAACCGTGGTCTTATGTCCCTTTCCGTCGGGGTTTCTGTTTTCAACCATCCCGACTCGCTTAAATGCAAGTTAGCCCCCTAGGCTAAGCTCTTGGTTGCATGGCCTCCTCTATATTACCACGGTCATAACTCCCATCGGGGCTACGAAGTTTCTAATGTCAAAACTCATTCACCCTCAAGACTCGTGATCCTTCGAATTCCTGACGCGCTCCTCACGCATTGGCCCTCCAGGCCAAGCCTGTGGTCCACTGCCTCTGTGACCGTGGCCTTACCTCTTTTCGAGGCTACTCCTACCGGAGTTTCGGGGTTTCCAATGCCGTAATTCACGAGTCCTCAGAACTCGCGATTCTCCGATCCTCGATATGCCCCTAGCATATTGGCTCTCCAGGATAAGCCCTGGTCAATGTGACCACAACCTTCACAAGACCACAGCCTTCAATCCTGTCGGGGTTTCGCGCCTTTCAGTGTCACGATGCGCAAGTCCCCTGGACTCTCGATCCTCCGACTACCGACGTGCCTTTACACTGGCTAGCCCTCTTGGCTATACTATGGTCCATGTGACCACTTACCATATGACTGCAGCCGTATAACTTCCCATCGGGATATTGGGGTTTTCACTATTGATTTCAACTTACCTAGTGGGTCCCCGACTCCCGATATGTCGATACGGAAATGCGCACGACACCGGTCCTCCACTGTGACCCACACTCCTGTGACAAATCGGGAAATCACGTATCGGGATATCGCGATTCCCGTTGCACTAGTTCACGGAACTCTCCAAGTCCCAAACCTCAATATGGTAGCACCTGTCCTCCACTATCTCCCGATGTGGCCCACACGGCTCTCCCTTCGGGATATCGCGGATCGCGATTCCAATGTGTGGGAGTTTCTTACCTCCGGAAACTCCGATGCCTCGAACTCCGACTCTTCAGGATCTGTTGACACGTGTTCCACCCAATGGACGGTTCTGATCTTGTCGGTAAATCACGGATCGCGATTCCGTATGACAAGATTTCTTTGTGCTAGGAAACTCGGATTCCCCAATCCCCGACTTTCAGGATCTCCTGACACGTATCTTCCACGATAGACGGTCCTACGCCTATCGGGATATCACGGATCGCGATTCCTGATGTCGTGATTTCTGCACTCTCGGAATTTCCGATGACCTCAATATCCCGATGAATTTCTAGAAACTCTCCTCTGTTCACTAGGGTTTAACCCCAGTGTAACTCTTGCCAGATCTAACGGTGAACGGGAGTTAGGCTGCTGATCCAACGGTTCACCAGCCTTCCAAGCTTGGACTCTGAGGTGGTCATAACCTCCTCACACCTCAGTGAGATCCAACGGTTCTGATGCCACTTAATGCACTCTTCCACAACTTTGTGGACGGGGAAATCAGCGGTCCGGATGTTCTCATGAAGACATAGGAAAATTACCCATGAAGACACAGGAAAATTACCCATGAAGACACAGGAAAATTAGGTGGTAAAGCCTTTAACACCCTACCTTCTCCTGCTAATCTAACGGTCGTGGGGAAACTGTGGATTCCCGACATACTCTCATCTGTAGATTCGATATTCCTTCCCTAAGCTGCCATCTCGGGTTCTTAAGAGGATCGTTCAACCTCGTACAGGGTTATTAAGACTTGCACCTTCAAGTTCATATTCCAGGTTCTGGGTAAACCTTTCCAAGGAGGAAATATCTACAAGAGATCTATTCCGGAGCCTTCCGGGAGATGGGTGAAGGGAAACAACTTCCCGAGAACGGGCTGGAAGCCTAACTTAATTCAACCTATAATTAGATTCATTTATCAATTTAAATCATGCATGGCTTCCTCTGTTATAAGCATATGTCTATAATTCTTATCCAAACACTGCACAGACATTCCTACACTGAAATCGTTCATAATTTCACAGGTCTATGAGCATCTACATATATGTATCATTCTATGAATTACAAGAGGCAATATGTAAACAAAAACACTTATCAGAAGTGACTTCATAAATGGGTGCAACTACTGAGAGGGGTGCTCATTTCCACCCAACTGTAGGTGTAGCGACTCCCAATGGATCTATCACTAGCCACCCCCGAGCTGAGACCACGATGTTGTTGAGACTGCATCTCTCTGTCTGCCAGTGACCAGGAGCAAAGGTTGCAATCCTTCCTCTCTGCTACCACTCACTCTGCATAATGCCAGAGTTCCCCTTGTGTCTGCCCTCTCAATCTCTTCTGCCATACGCCTTATCCTCTCGCGAGGTTGCGTGTGGCGCGATTTCCCCCGCACTGATCAGGCCTGACGGCTCTACGGATGGGCGGTTTACCATCCCATTCCTCATCAAGCCATCCGCCTACCAGTCTGCGAGCCATTAATTTTTCAGAGCCAGCGAGCCGCTTTTGGTTCTTCGGGCCAGTGGAGTCCAAATACGGTATTTAATTCTTGGTGGAAGTTAACGCCACCTTTTTCAGGTGCCTTCCACTGCCATCGTGGTCTCTTTTCTGCACATCCCCTCTCAGCAGTCCTCCAATAATTCAAAATGTTATTCACATTCATTGACCTCTTCCTGTAGGTCCATTTACATCACATATTCATACTTATGAGTTTGCCATAGTCCTTGGCCAGTCCAGTTATATTTACAAACTTTGGGAAACATGGTGTTACAATTCCCTCCCCCTTAAAAGGAACATCGTCCTCGATGTTCTTAGCTACTAACATGAATTTCATGTACAGAAGTAAACAAAATCGGATATGCCTGTCTCATGGCATCCTCCATTTCCCATGTAGCCTCATCTGGTCCAAAATGTTTCCACTGCACCTTGACCTGTGCAATGGTTCTATTCCAGAGCGGGGTTTCCTTTATGTCCAGTATGCATTGGGGTTCTGGTAGAAATTCTCCCTCCGGTTCCACCTAGATCACAGACCAGTCAATTATATGAGCAGCATCATGTACATATTTCTTTAATAATGAAACATGGAAAACATTATGTGCTTTTACTGTGGGAGGAAGTGCTAGCCGATAAGCTACAGGTCCCACTCTATCTAGAACCTCAAAGGGTCCACAATAACGGGGTGCCAATTTGTCACAAGCTCCCATTTTCAGGGAACTCCTTCTGGGCTTAATTCTGAGCTATACATGATCTCTTGTTTGGAACTCTCTTGGAGTTCTCTTTTGATCAGCATAACTTTTATGTCGGTTCTGAGCGACCTTCATATTTTGTTTTATCTGAGTCACTTGTTGTTCCATTTCTTTCAACATATCGAGTCCAATAGAAATCCTATTTACAAGATTACTCCAGCTGACCGGAGTATTACACTATCTACCATAGAGGACCTCAAAGGGACTCATCTTTAAGGATGCTTGGTAGCCGTTGTTGTAGGCAAATTCTACCAATGGCAGGTAGTCTTCCCATTTCCTAGGTTGATGCATCACATGCATTCTTAACATATCTTCTAATCTCTGATTTACTCTTTCAGTCTGTCCATCGGTTTGAGGGTGATAGGCGGTGCTAAATAAGATCTTGGTCTCCAACCACGCCATCAATGATTTCCAGAAATTGGAAGTGAATTTTGTGTCTCTGTCGGATATTATCTCTCTCGGCATGCCGTGCAGTCGGAACACCTCTTTCATGAATACCTGGGCGATATCTATTGCCTTGCAGGTCGATTTGACGGGAATGAAATGAGCAGACTTGCTCATTTTATCCACCACTACCATAATGGCGTCATTCTGTTTGGTTGAGGTTGGCAATCCAGTGATGAAATCCATGGAGATGGTTTCCCATTTCCATTCTGGGATGGGTAAAGGGTGTAGTAGTCCTGCTAGATGTCGATGTTCTACTTTAACCTGTTGGCATTCTATGCATTGGGCCAAATATTTGGCTATGTCCTTCTTCAATCCCGGCCAATAAAATTGCTTCCGGGTGGTCGTAATCATTTTCTGGTATCCTGGGTGACCAGTGTAGGGTCTTTTATGTAGTTCATCCATGATGAACCTCTTCAAGTCGTCACAATTGGGAATGTACAGTCTATCTCTGTAGGTGAGCAGACCTCCTTCGGTCCTCTGATAGCCTTCGTATTTTGCTCCAGTGGGTTCTTGTTCTAGGTACAGGGTCACATTTCGGACGAAGGGATTGGTTTCTTGTGCCTTTTTCACTATGTTCTTGACATCTGTCTCACAGGTACTCACCGTTGCCAGGTCAATCATTCTCATGCTTCTGCTAAGGGCATCAGCCACCCTATTCTCCTTCCCTTTGATGTGTTTGATTTCAAAATCAAATTCTCTAAGGAGGGACATCCATGCATTAAGCTTGGGTTGATCAAACAAATACCGCAATCCACAGTGATCCGTCATCAGTACAAACTTCCTTCCCAGGAGGTAATGCCTCCACATTTTCAAGGCATGCACTATGGCAGCCAGTTCTAGATCATGAGTCACATAGTT
>ML790510.1:583685-603295 GCA_009831015.1 Picea engelmannii | reverse complement strand
GGTTAGTAGATGTTTCAAGGTTTGAAATCTTTCTTCACATTGTTGTGTCCACAGAAATTTTGTTCCCTTCTTCTGGAGGGCAGTGATTGGACAACCAATCTTGGAGAAATCTTTTATAAATCTCCTATAGTATCCCGCCAATCACATAAAGGATCTAATGTCTGAGACATCCTTTGGGGTAGGCCATTCCATGATAGACCTGATCTTGTCAGGATCTACTACCACCCCTTCCTCGGAAAGAACATGTCCCAAGTAATGTATTTGCTTCTGAAAGAAGTCACACTTGTTGAATTTAGCATAGAGTTGATGCTCTCTTAGCACTTGCAGCACAAGTCTAAGATGCTCTTCATGTTCTTCTCTACTCTTAGAGTAGATTAAAATGTCATCAATAAAAACTAGTACAAATTTATCTAGAAATTTACTGAGTACATTGTTCATTAAGCACATGAAAGTGGCAGGGGCGTTGGTTAACCCAAACGGCACTACCACAAACTCATAATGACCATACCGTGTCCAAAAAGCGGTCTTATGGATGTCTTCACCCTTGATTCGAACTTGATGGTATCCTGACCTCAAGTCAATCTTTGAGAAAATAGTTTCTCCTCCTAACTGATCGAATAGATCATCGATCCTGGGCAAGGGGTACTTATTCTTGATGGTTACTTTATTGAGTTGTCTATAATCGATACACAGTCTAAGGGTGCCATCCTTCTTTTTTACAAACAGGATTGGCGCTCCCCACGGGGACACGCTGGGTCGAATGTAACCCTTATCCATCATTTCTTTCAATTTCAATTTGAGTTCAACTAACTCAGGTGTGCTCATCCGGTAGGGTGTTCTAGACATCGACACCGCTCCTGGTGCAAGTTCTATGGAGAAGTCAATATCTCTTCTCAGAGGTAAACCCGGTACCTCTTCCGGGAATACATCTCTATATCTTCTCAAGACAGGGTGATCATCAGGGCTTGGTTTAGCACCTTCGATTGTTTCCAACACCTGTATTGCATATAGGGGGCATCCCTTTCGGCAATACTTTCTCATTTGTAGGGCTGAGATTTGTCTCACCGAGACCAGTTTTCGGATCCCTTGGAGGGTTATCCTTTTTCCTTCTATGCTCACACATTCTAAAGTTTTATGGTAACAGTACAATTTGACCTTATGGGCGGCCAGCCAGTCCATACTAATCATCAGGTCACATGATCCCAGGGGTAATACATTAAGGGTTGCTTGGGTGGAAAATTCACCCAACATTAATTGGCAAGCTAGTACGACCTCCACTACCTTTCTTTTGGTGCCAGTGGCTAACTGTACCAACCATGGCTTAGTTTGCTTCTGTGGTTGTAGCTTGCACTTATCAACAGTTTTAGGGGCTATATAACTCAAATTTGAACCAGGGTCAATCAAAAAAGACACCAGATGGTTGAAAATCATACCTTCTATTTCCACCACTGAAGCTTCGTGGTCATCTTGGTTATTATCCAAGGCTGCATAGATCTGTGGCACACTCCTTGCCACATCATTGACCGTGGTAGCTTCCTGCATGTTATAAATATTCCGACTGTTATGTTGTCAGTGTGGACAGTCCCTCAGGAGATGCTCTTCTCCACAACCCCAGTATTTCAGAGGTTCTTTCTTTGGGTTATTAGTCTTTACTGGTATAGGTCCATAAGTTTTACATCCGTCCACTGAGGGAAAGTTCTGTTGGAGTACACTCCGGGTTGGAAAGTTCATTCTATGGTTCTTCTTGTAGTTTTTCAATCCTGAGGATTTTCTCCCCTTCTTCTGAAATTTTGAACCACTCTTATGTTTCCAGTTTCCATGAGACTCTGCCCGATGTCCATATTGTTCATGACAATATGTTTCATTTCTTATAGTGTCTTCTAAGGTCTTTGGCTCGTCAAATTCAATTCGGTTCCGGTATTCCTTGGGTAGCCCACTGATGAAGCGTTGTGCCTTTGCTTTCTCTACTTTGAGGTAGGGTACACACCTCAGTAAGTCAAGGAATTTGTTGACATACTCCTCCATAGTAAGTTGTCCCAGTTTGATTTCATAAAACTCTTTAGCCTTCTCGTCGAAATACCTCTCCGACAAATACTTCTTCTGGAAGTACTTCTCAAACTGTTTCCAAGACAGGTTCTCCTCACGGACCCCTTTCATATTCTTAAGGTCTTCCCACCAGATGGAAGCCTTTCTGTTCAGATTGAAAGTGGCCACTCGGGCCTTCAGGTTCTCTGAGAAATCATGGACTCTGAAATATTTCTTCAGCCCTAGTAGCCAAGCCTCAGCAGCCTCTCCCTTCTTTATCTCGTCATCGAAAGAGGGAGGTTTGGCCTTCCTGAATTCCTCAAATTTGTGACTCTTGGAAGTCTTTTGCTTCTTTTGTTTTCTGCGAGAATAGGAACTAGTCCTGCTGCTGGAAGAGCCTTCTGAATCACCAGCTTCCTTCTCAGTGGAATCGTTTGGTACTGGTCCTTTACCTCTGGGGTGGACCTTTCTGGATGTGCTTCTCTCAGTGTGGCCACTGATACGACCATGAGGCTGCATCTCAGGTTCATGTTGCATTTGTCGTTGTAGGTCGGATAAGCTCTGCAGTAAAACTGCATTAATTTTGGTTTGCTTCGCTTGTTCTTTCATCATCCTTTCATTGTCGGCTTTGCAGCTTTGCAATTCGACCATGAGACTCCTCACAGTCTTAGCTAGGTCTGGAGGGGTTCCTATTTCTCTTCTTTCGTCAGACTCTTCATCTCTGTTGTGGGAGCCTTCTCCCACCTCTTGGTGAGTCACCATACTCTGCATCTGTAGTTTCCCGCGGTTGATCGTCCACTTGAGTGAAAATACAAACGTTGGTTATTAGTCAAGAGTTAAATTCATTTTTATAAATGGCGCATAAATTCATAACTTCTTCTACTTGCATACACAGTCGGGTTCTCATATTCCAAGTTTTTTTTTAATCCTGGACAAGAGAGTTAAGTCAGGGGATTACTCCTCTTAGGAGTGTTTGGAACAAGGTTTACGTGCGACTTGTGCATGAGCCCAGTCAGGCCGAGTGTTGTAACCATGCTCTGATACCACTTTGTCACATACCCACTACCTATTTCAGAACTTTTCATTATTTTCTCAACAATGAGAAATCCCCGGAGCTTGTAGCAGCAAAATGTCAATCCCCGATTCACAGGTCTTCTATTTACCTACCCGGCTCTCTGTACATAACCGTGATCTTATGTCCCTTTCCATTGGGGTTTCTGTTTTCAACCATCCCGACTCGCTTAAATTCCATTTAGCCCCCTAGGCTAATCTCTTGGTTGCATGGCCTCCTCTATATGACCACGGTCATAACTCCCATCGGGGCTACGAAGTTTCTAATGTCAAAAATCATTCACCCTCAAGACTCATGAACCTTCGAATGACGCGCTCCTCACGCATTGGCCCTCCAGGCCAAGCCTGTGGTCCACTGCCTCTGTGACCGTGGCCTTACCTCTTTTCGAGGCTACTCCTATCGGAGTTTCGGGGTTTCCAATGTCGTAATTCACGAGTCCTCAGAACTCGCGATTCTCCGATCCCCGATATGCCCCTAGCGTATTGGCTCTCCAAGATAAGCCCTGGTCAATGTGACCACAACCTTCACAAGACGACAACCTTCAATCCTGTCGGGGTTTCGCGCCTTTCAGTGTCACGATGCGCAAGTCCCCTGGACTCTCAATCCTCCGACTCCCGACGCGCCTTTACACTGGCTAGCCCTCTTGGCTATACTATGGTCCATGTGACCACTTACCATATGACTACAGTCGTATAACTTCCCATCGGGATTTCAGGGTTTTCACTGTCGATTTCAACTTACCTCGTGCGTCCCCGACTCCCGATATGTCGATACGGAAATGTGCACGACACCGGTCCTCCACTGTGACCCACACTCCTGTGACAAATCGGGAAATCTCGTATCGGGATATCGCGATTCCCGTTGCACTAGTTCACGGAATTCTCCAAGTCCTGAACCCCGATATGGTAGCACCTGTCCTCCACTATCTCCCGCTATGTCCCACACGGCTCTCCCTTCGAGATATCGTGGATCGCGATTCTAATGTGTGGGAGTTTCTTACCTTCGGAAACTCCGATGCCTCGAACTCTGACTCTTCGGGATCTGTTGACACGTGTTCCACCCAATGGATGGTTCTAATCTTGTCGGTAAATCCAGACAGAAGTTTGTTTCGTCCACTGTAGCTCCCGGAATCACCACTTTACTCAAAGGGGGTCTTTTGGCTCCAGAGTCAATTTCCAAATCAGCAATGGTGATAATGAGCTGCCAACCTCTATTTATAGAGTCTTTGGCCTCTTTTTGTCACTTTTTTTGGCCTCCCTTATCATTTTATTTATACCAAAAAACATTTAGAGTGATTCAGGAGTTGCATAGAAGGGATTTGATCGGGTATTGGGATAGTTTTTTTTTGAGTTTTGAGTATTTTTTGACGATCCGTGGAAAAAAAATTCGACGATCAACTATAACATATAGGTTAGGTTTTTACCCTGATTTTTGTATCTCGTTGTCTTTTTCCTTTGCCATAGGATCAATCCCATCAAGTTGTGACACAGAACCATCATCTCTGCTTTAGAAGTGTCGTAACTTGGTGGTAGAGCTTACCGGAACATGGATGCCCTAGGTAGATCCTAGTTGCATTATGGTATTCATGTTGTCTCTAAAAACACTGTAGGCTCGAGAGTCCTTATAGTCTTTCCTGAATATGAGTTTGAGCCTCATTTGCATGATTCTTCTTCACTCTTGACCTCACCCTCAGGACTCCCAAAACATAATGGGTCTTCTTTTAATCCCTTTTCAGACCCTCTAAATATGAAAATATTATCGAGCGATCTTGTGGCCTTTCGCGCTCATTAAACTAAAATTTGAAGTCATGTTTGTCCGGCGGTAGTTTACCCCTTTATCGGTCCGGATGGTCAACTGTATGAACAAAGGTATACTCTATGGAACTTCAACTCTATAGAAGAGTACTCTCGGGTATAATTTTATCACTTTTTCGGGCCTGAGGGACTAAACTTACGATGAAGGAACCCCCACGGAGTCCATAGTTAAGCTCTTTTCAGACTCCCTAAAATTGAAAAGATCATCGAGTGACCTTATTCTTTCACACTCGTTAAAATGGTCCAGAAGAACATTCCTGACGGAGTCCATAGTTAAGCTTTTTTCAGACTCCTTAAAAATGAAAAAATTGTCGAGTGATCTTGTCTTTATCACACTCGTTAAAATGATTTTGAATCGACGTCTTGTCGGTGCTAGTTTACCCATTTTTCGAACCGAATAGACTATCTTCGAAAAAGGTACCCCAATTGAGTCTCCTTTTATGTTTTTCAGACTCTCTAAATATGAAAAACCACGGAGCTTACCTTCTTTGGGCTCGTTAAAATTACATTGAAGAACGTTACCATTGTGTGTTTTGTTAACCACGTTTCCATACCTTATACGCCAGCCTTGTAACAGTTTGCTTATGCGTCTTAACACCCTTGGCCCCCAGAGGATTTTTCCCGAGTATCATTATACTAGAACATCAATCTTGTCCTTATGCCTTGAACTTGTATGTTTGCAACACTCGTTCCTCTATTGTAACGTAATATCCCTTTATTCTTTTTCCCAGAATTATCGAAAAAGACAGAAAAATCAGATATACCCCAAAACGAGGAAGGCAAAAGTATTTTCTTTATTGGCAGCATAATGAGTCGCCCTTGGATAAAGCACATCTGTCCGTTTGTTCATAAAACTATGGGATGTAGTATGACCTTAGGAAGTTGTTCTCGCTATATAGAGTTGTGTCCTCCACTGTTTGGTTATCCTTCCAAACATATGGAGAGTTTGCGTTGCCTCCTGCTTCGTAGACTTATAATTAATGCCATGTTTCCTGAGTCTCATCATTTGTCGTGCTATTGTCCAAGGGAAGTTTGTCACCAAGCCTGAGTCAGCCCCTCTACAATTTCTCTCTTGCCCTCATACCCGACCATCCTGAATGTCCAATCAAGTCCTTGTTTGAAATCAATGAAGCCTTCAGTCTGATCATCAAGTCCATGACCGAGGAGTTGTCGAAAACCTCTGGGTAGTGCAGTCGTACATTCATATTACACTCCTACCTGATTTTTGAAGATTTTGAAGTAGTTTCTCGAGCTCTGAAGACCTCATCTCCATGCATCAGGTCGTATCAACTTCTAGAAGATGGATACTCTATATGTATATCTTTTTTATTTTGAGATGTAGCTCCGTTGTGTATTGTTCTCAGCTACTCTTTATATAGTTATATGACATGGATCTACAGTGTATTTGATTGGTAGCCATGATTCTATTTTATCCCGAGCATGGGTATGCCCGCCTCGATGAGACATTTGTTATTTTGCAGACAATGCCTCATGGTTCCTAATCCTTGGGCTCAATTGTTCAACACATCAGTAAAGATTGGTAATGTATTTCGGCCATCAAATGCTCTTCTGACCTCACACATTAGGGGGCATCTGTTATAACCCTAAATTGCACGATACATGCTTACCTAGAATCAGGCCATCTCAGATCCCTTCTTTGCCAAAGCACTGCTGAGAAACTCTTTAAAAAACCTCTTTTATAAGGACCCACGCACCCTACTCCATTATTGCACACGTGTACACGATGGCTGACCTAAAACAGCCCGCGTGGACCGAAAAAAGCACGAAAAAAGGAAAGTTGCCGACGGAACACAAAGCTCTGGGTGAGTTAATCGAAACTCCTGGTCATGCATGGCCGAGGGTTCATCCAAATACTTAGCTTCTTCTAGCCTATAAAAGAAGGACTAGGGGTTCCATTTGGAAGAGGAAAAATATAGCAAAGAAACTCTGCCCATTTGCATATTCCCATTGTCCCAAACCTTTAGCCTTCCTTGTGCCAAAAGAGATACCAAGCAAACACATTGGAGAACAGTTGAAGAGGAGCCCAAGATCAGGTTCGCGGAGCGGTGGCCGGTCTCGACTTTTTGTAAGTTGACTCATTCAAAGTAGTAAAGAAAATGCTTTTCCCGTCCCAATTCATTAGTTATTCATAATTTGTTAATTACATGTTTGAATCTCTAACCTGTTAGTCTATAGGTAAGATGCATGTGTAGTTGTTACTTGTCTTGTATGCAGGTCAGCATTGGAAAGGAGAACTGCAAACAAGTGGTCAAGTGGGACAAGGGATCAACATCAAACGCCCGGAACGAGGTAGGTTGATCTAGCCATGTTTTACTGAAAAGAAATAGGATTTAAGTCTGGGGACAAAGGTAGAAAGTAGATTTTCTCTTGGTCATATCTTCATGCAAAGCATAACCCTATTTTTTAGTCCATAAGGAGATTTCCCTCACAACAGGCTTGCAATGGAGGAAAAAGGCAAGAATAAGGAATTCTGGCTCAAAACTCACAATGTGGCTGCAAATTCTTGGGGCAAGGGGGGAAAGTGAAATGGGAAGAGTTTCATTGTTCTTATGATTAGCTTTGGAATGAGACCCCAACACCTCCTTTTATATGACAAAAGGATGGTTATTCAATTGGGTGACGGGCTATAGGCAGTGGTATAGTTGGAAAACTACCCAATAGCCTGTAATCTCAACAAATTCCTTGCAACTTTTTAATTTTTGCAACATTTGTGGGTATACGGGGGGCTATAATGGTGCAGCTAGCGAACGTACACAAGTTGCAGTGGTGCAGCAAGCATGTGTATGTGGGCAGTAATGGTGCACGGCGTGCACATATTTAAAAATACGGTTTTTAAGAAGAGTTGATCAGTAATGGCTTGGCAAAAATAGCAAGTGAGATGGCATGATGTCAGGTATGCATGTATGGTGCAATTTAGGGTTATAACATGCTACTATCTCTGTTTTCAACCAAAAAAGAAGATTGTATAGAGAAGTGTTTCTCAAGTACATGGTGAGTAGAAAAACCCAACTGAACGATCATCCTATCTACTATATCAACACCGAAGTCGGCTCCTCTATTTTTTATAACAACTTGAGTTTCGAAGAGGGGGAGCCAACAACTGTCATGACTATCGAAGACAAGGATGAGTGTCGAACAGAGGAAATTGCAGATCAGAGAAACCGCGCGGAAAATGAAATGTGGAATATGAGCTTTGATGGAGCTGTCAGTAAGGAAGGAGTCGGAGTTAGTGTGTGGATTAACCCTCCGTAAGTGGGCACAAAACTCTGTTCTTACAAGCTCACTTTTGATTGCACCAATAATATGGTTGAATATGAGGCGTTGATTTTGGGTTTGAGAACTTTAAAAGAATTGGGTGCTAAAAGAATAGTTTTGCATGGAGATTATGAGCTCATCATAAATCAGGTAAAGGGTATATATCAGTCCAAACATCCTAGACTAAGAGCATACAGAAATTTAGCGTTGGATCTCCTTGAAGAGTTTTCATAGTACAATTTGTTAGTGATTCCTAGGGGGGGGAAATCAAATTGAAAATGCTTTGGCTACTTCAGCTTCTGTGTTCAAAATTCCATTTTTTCCAAATAAGAAGTATGAAATTGAAGTTAAACATAGGCCCGCAGTACCTAATAACATTAAATACTGGCAAGTGTTCGAAGATGATAAACAAGTTGAGAGGTTCCTCCAAATGAGCGATGAGTTTGCTAACATGAATATTGATGATGAGTGTTTCGCAATAATGACCCCTTTCAGAATCAAATAGTTGGACGGGATATAGTGCATCTAAAAAACAATATTATCCCCAAAGGCTTGGTCCCATTAGAAAAGTTGTTTGATGAAAATGATGTAGCAAGAAATCCCATAATCACTGTGAACGATGAATATATAGAGGATTGCAACATCGGTACTCAAGAGAAACCTAATATCATCAGACTGTAAAAAGCACTCAGTCCTAAAATCAAACAAAGGTATATCAGCCTCATGAAAGACTTCCCTGATGTTTTTGCATGGAGTTATGAAGACTTGAAGGTCTATGACACTGGAATAATTTAGCATGTAATTCCCATCAAGGAGGATCATAAACCTTTCAAGCAAAAGTTGAGATGAATCAACCCTATGTTGTTGCTACTGATTGAAAAGGAGGTAAAGAAATTGTTTGATACCAAAATTATTGTGTCCTTAAGATTTTCCAAGTGGGTGGCTAACCTTGTGCCTCTTAGAAAGAAAAGTTGTGAAATAAGATTGTGTGTGGACTTTTGGAATCTAAACAGGGTGTCTCTCAAAGACAACTATATGCTTCCTAAGATGGATTACATCCTACAGAAGTTGGTTGGATCTCAGAAAATGTCGATGCTGGACGATTTTTATGGTTACAACCAGATCATGGTGCACCCAGATGACCAGGAAAATATATCCTTTACAACACCTTGGGGTACGTTCATGTATGAAAAAATACCTTTCGGGCTTAGGAACGTTGGAGCGACTTTCCAAAGGGCCATGGATATAGCCTTTGTTAATGAGAAAGATAAGTTTATCGTGATTTACTTGGATGATATCCCGGTGTTTTCAGATTCTGATGAACAACATCTTGAACATCTAAAGAAGGTTTTCCAGAAATGCAGAAAGTTTGGCATCTCATTAAGGATAAGTCTTACTCAACTGGTTAATTTTATATGCCTAAAAACTATACACAATAATTTCATTATAGTAGGAGACTTCAACACAACTTTGCACCAAGGGGGGGGAAAAGGAGGCTCTATAGTAAGGGACTCATTCGGGGAACATATGGAAGATTTGATTTCGGAGCTGGATCTGTTTGATGTCCATCCTTCTAAATGGAAATACACTTGGAGCAATAAACGTTTAGGGCTGGGACACATTGCAACCATACTAGATCGCTTTCTCATCCATAGCTCTCTCCTCCTACTTCCTCTCAATGTTTCCTCCCAAATTGTTCCTTGGGGAATCTCAAAGCATCGCCCAATAACTTTCTCCTTTTACAAAGAAGAAAACCTAGGCCTCATTCCCTTCAAATTCAATCCCCTTTGGATGGATTCACCGAACTTCCTCCCCCTAATCACCTATGTTTGGTCAATCTGGGTGGATGGAACCCCAGTCTATATATGGGAACAAAAGATCAAAAAGACCAAGAAAGAAATCAAGGAGTGGGTAAAAGCCTCCCCCCACAATATAAGAGAAGAAATTGAAACGTTCAAAAAGCAGCTAGAAGATACTCAAGAAGAAATGGATTCAAACATCATCCACAATACACATTTATTACAGGAGAAAGAACATTTTCAAAATTATATGAGAGTGCTCCACAAAGAAGAAAAGGAGTGGAGACTCAAATCTTGAGCCCTGTGGCTTCAAGCAGGGGGAAAAAACACCTCTTTCTTCCATAAGCAAGCCAAAGCTAGACAACTTAGAAACATAGTGGAGGAAATAAAAACAACCTCAGGAACACGAATCAACTCCTTTGAGGAGATAAAAAAAAGCATCATCCTCTCACTTCGGAAAACTTTACTTAAAGGAAGGTGAAGACGACAAAGAGCAGAGCTTACAATTCATAGAACACATCCTGCAAGTGATAAAGGAAGAAGATAATAAAGATTTAAACAAGGTGGTTACAAGGGAGGAAGTCAAAGCAGTTCTACATCAATTTGATTCTGACAAAGCTCCCAGGCCTGATGGATTCACTTTACACTTTTACAGGAAGTGTTGGGAAATAATTAAAAAAGATCTAATCTGTATGATAATATTTGTTCAAACAACCTGCAATATGGGAGGTGCAACCAACACCTACTTTCTAGCCTTGATTCCTAAGAACAAAAATGCCAGCTCCTTTGATCGATTTCACCCAATCTCTCTTTGTAACGTCTCTTACAAAATTTTAGCAAAAAACATAGCAAGTAGATTAAAACATTTGATTCCATGTCTCATACTTCCCAATCAGGGGGGCTTCACGGAAAAAAGACAAATTTGGGATAATATAACCCTAGTGCAGGAAGCAATCCACACCAGTGTTAATAACAAAGAAAAATGAATGATAATCAAAATTGATATGGAAAATGCCTTTGATAGGGTAAAGCATGAGTTTCTTTATGAAGTTTTAAAGAGATTTGGTTTCAATCACTCCTTCATCTCTTGGATTGGGGCATGCATATCAACCCCCTGGATATCCCCCCCTAATAAATGGGCACCCAACTTGATTTTTCCAAGCCACAAGAGGGCTACGACAAGGATGTTTGTTTTCTCCAATGTTGTATGTCATTGTGGCATAAACTCTTAACAAAATACTTGAGCATGAAAGAGCTACTAGAAACATCCCTGGACTAAAAATATCAAGGGGAGTAAGAAGAATAAACAACTCCCAGTTTGTTGATGACACCCTTTTGTTAGGAGGAGCCTCTCAAACTATGGCTAGCCGATTCAAACTAGTTCTTGACCAATATGAAGAAGCCTCGAGAGGAGTCATAAACAAGCAAAAATTAAAATATATTTTTGGCACACAAAAGCAAGTATAATGGTTAGAATTGCAAATATTCTACAGTTCTCCTTTTCTATAGATCGGAAATACTTCAAATATCTTGTCACTACTATCTGTATAAAGGTCTTTCCTGGGGAGACGTGGCAAGTGATCCTCCAAAATCTCAAGGATCAATTCAAAGTGTGGGGAGAAACATGGTTTAACCCAGCTGGAAGGGTGGTCCTGATAAAATCATTCTTATCTTTGTATCCAATTTTTCAATTCTCAACCCTTCATGATCCAGTGGGAACAAAAAAGGAAATGGCCAAACTAATCAAAAAAATTATTTGGCAAGGGGGAAAAGACAACGGGAAAAAACTCCATATGATCAACTTCCCTATTGTATGTGCCCCAAAAAAAACAGAGGATTAGGGATTCAGGATCCAGAAAAGGTCAACATAGCCCTGGGGGAATAACTTATATGGCGCTTAATCACTAAGGTAAAGAAAGGTGGAAAAAGGCAATCTGCTACAAATATCTATTAAAAAATCGAAAGATGTGCCTGGAAACAGCCACATTCAAACACACAGGATCCCCTATCTGGAAGTTCATATGCGCCTCCTTGTCGCTCATCCAAAATCACCTCAGATGGAGTCCGAGGAATGGTAAAGAAATCAAAATTTGGGAAGACCAATTTTCCGATAGGGAGAAATTGTCTTGTATCACCTCTTTAGACCCCTTCAGAATTTGGCTAAACTCCAAGGGGGAAAAACCCCTCTATGATATCTCTGAGTGGAATAGCAATGACACTTGGAAAGACTGGAACTTGGGAGAGGTCCCTTCAAATCTGCTCAATGTGTCTCATCAATTCCTCATGATTGTAAATGGATTTTCCCAAGTTCACCTCAATCAGAATGATAGTAGGGATTGGGGAGAAACAAGATACTTTGTGAGGATGGGATATAAAACGCTCCTCTATGACAACGTCCTCCTAGAAAAATCAGCAATATGGAGAGAAATTTGGAATTCAGACGGACTACCTAAGATCAATACTTTTGGCTGGCAATTAGCTCATAACAAGCTCCTAACAGGGGAAAACCTACTCAAAATATATTTTGTGGGACCCTACAAATGTGCCCTATGCAATCAATATTTCGAAAGCACTGATCATCTTTTCCTCAATTACAATTTCGCCAAGCAAGTGATGCACATAGAATCCGTAGAATTAACAACCCAAATCTCCTGCTCAACAAGTTGTAGAAGTTTGATCGGAAATTGGAGTAAATCCTACAAAGGCTCCCTCAACAAAAAACCAATCTTTCATCTCACCTGGAAGGCCTCAATAAAATGTGTGATGGCAAATCTGCCTAGCAAGAAATAAAATCATCTTCAAGGAGAAGCCAATTTCTCCCCCCATATTCGCAGCCCATGCGATCGGCCAACTGGGTGAGTTCCTCTCTTCTCAAAATATCAAATCACATGCAGTTCACACTTTGACAGAAGAACAAGAAAAGTGGCTAGAGAAAATAAATCTTCCATCCATACATCCCTCAATTTTGCCACAAAAATTATGTTGGCAACTTCATTATTCTCAACAAGACTTCAATAAATGGCTAAAGTCTCAAGACAGTCATGTCCTTTGTTTCGATGGTGTTTCAAAAGGCAACCCAGGGGAGGTAGGTGCAAGAGGGGTGTTGTACAGCCCTAGAGGAAAAAGGATACTAAACTATTCCTGGAATTTGGGTGTAACCACCAACAACATGGCAAAGGCCTACACAATGTATCAAGGAGTGCTCTTAGCTCAGGAGAGAAAACTTAGCAAAATCATTGTAATAGGGGACTCACAAAACACAATTTGACACTTCGTCAAAGTGGATAGCCCCAAAGAACTCCAAGATGAAAAGAATAATAGAGAGAATCAAAGCACTCATATCATCATTTCAAGCCTCCTTCTATCATGTCCCCCATGCAAACAATAAAGAAGCGGATGAACAGGCGAACATAGCAATCGGAAAATCCCTGGGTCATATGGTAATGCTAGAGAGGCACCTTTTTTCAGCCCCTCCCTAATGAAGTAGCCCCATGTTAGCGATATTTCTTGTCTCGGGATTAGGCGTACCCAGGTCTGCAGTTTGCATGGGAAGCACCTAAACATAGCACGAGAGAATCCCATTTGGTAGCAGCAAGTCAAGCGAGCGAGTGAAGTTTTTCCATCGACGGCCGAGATCCATCCATAAAAGCAGATCGACAGTCATCGGGTTATCGGGACCGACCAGTTGCCCAGGGTTTAGCAGAGGGAAGCACCATGGGCCAAAAAAATCTGGACCATCCAATCCAACTGGGACAGGTGGCATCTGGTCGGCATATCGGGTATCGGAGTTTCGAGGAGCGGGCGCCCCTCGTTTCTTGCATTCTGAAATCCTGAACCCCAAATTTCTGATGGTGCCCAGAATCGGGCCCATGGTTTTGGCGCCTGGTCATCAAGAAGGAGGCCTGGGGAAGGGGTGTTTATGTTTGTCATTTGGCCACTCGGGCCCCGAAACATCGAACTAAATCGTAGAGGGAAGGCATAGTGATGTACCAGATGTCGATTCAACATGGGATAAATCTCAGTACCTACTAAAGATTAATGAAGAAAAGAGAGGGTGGCCCAAACCTCACCTCGCTTATTTATTGAAAAATATGGAGGTCCCAACCGAAAGTCTGCCAGGAGGGTCCCCTGTACCATTTCTCATCAGGGAAGCCACGCCGAGTCTTCAAGCCGCCAGAGGAACCTGCACATGCCAATTCATCATTCAAAGATCTCAGCTACCACCCTAGCGTGAGCCATGCTGAATTAAAGAGGCATATTACAGAAGAACAAAGGACAGATTTGATTGAGGAGACGTCACCCTTTGAAAGTTTTGAGACGCCTCCACTGGACAAAAGAAAGGAAAGAGTATATGTAGGCATTTTTTCCATTTTGTAATCATCGATGGTTGAGCAGAGCTCCCTACTGTAATGTTTTAGCAGTTATTCTAGCTTTCAGCTTATGCATCTCTATATGAGATTTCTTGTTTTATGACAGACAGTTCTTCTTACTCCATCTAATTTTCATCCCATGCTTAGAGAGTTCGTGATTGAATGATTCGCGCGAATTATTGCAGTTATGTTATGATATCAGATTTATTGTTGCATTACTGCATTCTCTGGTTTTTTGCGTTTGAATGTAAGCCGATCTTGGGTTTAAATGCCTTCCTCTATAGTGTGTTAGAAACCTGCTATTTATAACAGACCTCCGCTTCTCTCTTGTATAAGTCTTCCACCTGTTCACCCTTTACTACAGCTCACTATCTGAAATTTACGCAAGACCTCACTTGCTCATGCATACCTGGCCTGGTTTCAGAGTTGGAACACTATTGTCTTGAGTTTACCTCCATTCGATCACCCATCTATAAACCACCGTGACATAAAACTGATGGGCGTCGAGCTCTGCTCCTGCTGCAATCCAGGAGTGACTTCCGTCGCCAACATTTCTAACGCCATTGCCGGGGACGAAGTTGAAGATTTTCCCTGGGCAGAACGACAACGATCAGCTGATTCTGAAGGTGCATCAAATATCAGAATTATCAAGATTGTTGTTGTGCACCTGGCGACTCCATTGTGACGACTCCGCTGGGGAGAACCTGCTTTGTCAATTGTGGCTTTCAGAGGCAGACACACGCGGTCCCATCCACAGCTGCCCCTAGCTACACCTGACACTGATCCAGAGGTGGTTCTCAGAAAAGGAAAGGCCCCTGAAGCAGAAGCTTCCACCGCCGAAACAGGTAATCTGCCATCTCCTTCTGTAAGAACTCTGTTTTCTCCTCCTCAGTTTCTTAATAGACCTCCTTCAGAAGTTTCCCGTTTCCTAAATTTTGGGAGTGTTCCGGCTGAGTTTTCCCCTCCTGGTCTGGGATTGGAGGGAGAAATCCTTGTCACTCCCCTCTCCTCTGAAGCTATACCTTGGCGTAGACCCATGACCACAGAAGATTTCCCCACTCCTACACAAGGAGGAGCACCGACTGACTTGAGTTCGTTAGCTTTCTCCTTAAATCCTCTCTTGTTTCCCACACCACTTCGAGACTCATCCTCAATAACCCCATTGCGGACTCCTTCTCCTCCAAATTCTCCTCCACCTAATATTCCTATGGTCGGTGCTAATCCCCCTCAGAATAGAATGGATGCCATAGTTGTTGCTAGGTACGCTCCCTTGATCTTACCTCATCCCATGAATCCTTTCCCTGCTGGAGATTACTTGAAATATATGCCCAAGTTCACCGGGGAAGGGAACATAACTGCGGAAGAACACCTGTCTGCTTTCTACAATTATGCAAACAACCAGAACATTGGAGATGAAGATGTCTGGATGAGGGTTTTTTTCCAGAGCCTGGATGGTGAGGTAAGGAAATGGTTTAGAGGATTATCTCTCAGATCTATTGCTGGAATTGAAGCCCTGGATAATGCTTTCCTGAGGCAGTGGGGAGATAAGAAGGATTTCATGTATTACATGACAGAGTTTGGGTCGTTGAAGAGAAAGGAAGGAGAGTTTGTCCCTGACTTCTCCAAGAGATTTAATAAAATGTACAACAGAATCCCTACTGAGATAAAACCCTCCGAAGCCTCTGCAATGATCACTTACTCCAGCACTTTTGATCCTAATTTCTGCCTACTGCTAAGAGAGAGAAGAGTTGCTACGCTGGCCCACATGCAGGATGCAGCCGTGGAGGTAGAATCTAACATATTGGTTGTCAACCGACTCAAAAACACAGGTGATAGAAGTACATCCAAGAGCAGGCCTGAATCTTCCTCATCCAGTTCCTCTCCCCTGCCCCATCAGACAGATGAGACAACTAGAGCAATAAAATTGCTTGCTGCCAAGATGGAGAAGTGGGAATTAGAGGGGAAGCCCATGTATAGAAATCCCCAGAACACTGATAATAGAGGTTTCAGACGACCTTCCAACAATATGCCTCAGGCTTTACCGAGGGAACAAAGGGGAAAGGACAGAGAAGATCAAAGGGTTCAAGCCCCCCTCCAAAACAACCTAGTTGATCATGAGGAAAGAGAGGAGATAGACGAGTTTGGCCTCAAAATTCACTATATTGAAGACGCTCCCCCTTTTCCCCATTTGACGCAGTCCGCATATGAAGGATCACTGATGAGTGCTCAAATTCATGAGTTGGGAAAAGAACAAAGGGCCGGTCACACTTCTAACAGATATAATCTCAGATCAAGAAGGAAAGAAGGAGACTTCGACAGCCAAGACCAGCCTCTCATGGCAGATAGGCCTACTAAAACTGCAACAGCCACAACTAAAGAAAAGAAAGCTCAGAGTGCCTCGCCGACAGCCAAAGAGCTTGTCACTGAGGTAAGGGAAGCTTCTAAATCTATCCCCTCCTTCAATTTTGAGCATGAGATTCAGAAGATTAGAATTCTTGTACCCCTCTCAGAGCTAGTTAAAAACGAAGATTTTAAAAGATCCCTCTCCAAGCTGCTACAATCCGAGTCCCCCCAGCCCCCCGCTGACTCAGTAAACCTTCAAGATGAGAAGCCAGCCGTCATCTTAGGCCCCATGGTAGAAGACAGAGATGACTCATCCCCCCCCTTCTACACATCCCTGAACATACATGATAAAGTGTTGCATAACTGCCTCATGGATTCAGGGGCTTCCCATAACCTTATGCCAAAAATAGTCATGGAAGAATTGGGATTGGATGTGACAATAACTTATCATGATTTATATTCCTTCGATTCAAGGAGAGTGTAGTGCCTAGGAGTCATCAAAGACCTGGCGGTTTCCCTGTTTCAGCTGCCCATGAAAAGTGTGGTCATGGATATTGTGGTAACCGACGTTCCCCCCAAATTTGGTATGCTGTTGTCTAGAGCGTGGTCAAAAAACTGGGAGGGACACTACAGATGGATCTCACATATGCCACCATTCCAGTCTTCGGAGGGGAACAAAGGAGATTATACAGAGAAGCCCAACTAGTCTATATTGTCAGTGATGAAGCAGACCCTACCAATCACCACATCTTTGCACTTGACACTGACTTGGGGTCTAGTTTGTTGTAGCTTACCAATGCCCCTGAAAGCTCTTTACTAATCAGAAAACATCCCAACCATGATCATCCGATTTCCCCTCAAAGCTCCTCTGTGTGGAAGATGTTTTTTGACGGAGCTTCTTCTAGCGAAGGCTCTGGCGCTGGAGTGGTTTTCATATCACCTTGTCAAGAAGTCCTGTCTATGTCATGCAAGCTGGAATTCGAAGCCACCAACAATGTGGCAGAGTATGAAGCTCTTGTTCTGGGTATGAGGGCCGCAAAGGAAATGGGAATTAAAGAGATAGCAATATTCGGAGATGTTGAGTTGATTATTCAACAGGTAAGGAATGCTTATCGTGCCCATAATCCATGGCTTAGGAATTATCGGAATGAAGTAAGGGACCTTATTGATAATTTCTTCTTGGCTTTAAACATTTCTTTCATTCCGAGGGGAGAAAATACTTTGGCCAATTCTTTAGCTGTCTCAGCTAGTGTGCTCAAATTTCCTCTGCCGCCTATGGTAGAAAATGATGTTGATATAAGATATAGGCCCTCGGTGCCAGACAATGTCAAGCATTGGAAGGTGTTCGAGGATGATTCTGAACTCGAAAGGTTTCTCCAATCAGTCGAGGAATTTTCCGCGTTGCATATTGACCAGGATCCCGACCTGGAAGGTGACCCTCGTCCTAAGAAGTTTGTAAATAAAATCGCTAATCATCAGATCATTCAACTGCCCAGCAATCACATTCTGAGAGGACTTGTCCCTTTAGAAAGATTGTTCGATGGGAATGATGTGCCAGTAAAGGGTAAGGTCTCAAATGAAGATTCCGATACAACCGAATGCAACATTGGTTCACAGGAGGAGCCTAGATTCGTCAAATTGTCAAGCAGCCTGACTAGTGAACAGAGGGCCGAGTACACGGAGATGCTGAGAGATTTCACCGATGTGTTTTCATGGACATACGAAGACCTCAAGACGTATGACACATCTGTCATCGAGCACAAGATCCCGTTGAAGGGAGAAGCTAGGCCTTTCAGTCAGAAGCTAAGACAGATAAACCCCATGTTGCTTCCCGTCATGGAGAAGGAAGTTAAAATGTTGTTGGATGCACGAATCATTGTCCCCTTGAGATATTCCGAGTGGGTGGCCAACTTGGTCCCAGTAAGGAAGAAAAGCGGGGAAATCAGGCTTTGTGTCGATTTTAGAAACCTGAGTAGAAGCTCAAAGAAAGATAATTACCCCTTACCTAAGATGGAACACATATTGCAGAGGGTAACTGGAGCATCTAGGATATCCATGATTGATGGGTTTTTAGGGTATAATCAAATATCAGTCATGCCTGAGGACAGAGAAAAGACAGCCTTCACCACTCCCTGGGACACATTCATGTATGCCAAAATGCCTTTCGGATTGATGAATGCAGGAGCAACATTTCAGCGAGCTATGGATATAGCATTCATTGGGGAGAAGGACCAGTTTGTGGTAATCTATCTGGATGATATCACAGTCTTCTCCAGGACAGACAAGGAGCACCGCTGTCATCTGAAGAGAGTCTTCTTGAAGTGTCGAAGGTTTTGCCTATCCCTGAACCCCAAGAAATATTTGTTTGCTATGAAGGAGGGGAAGTTATTAGGCCATATAGTGTCAGCAGAGGGAGTGAGGATTGATCCTAGCAGGGTAGAAGCAATTCAGACCCTTTCACTTCCCAGGTCTAAGAAAGAGGTCCAGACATTTCTAGGAAAGATTAACTTCCTAAGGATATTCATCTCGAATTTTGCTGAACTGGTAAAACACATCACAGCAATGCTCAGAAAGGGAAACGAAGTGAGATGGACCGCTAAGCCCCGGGCATCTTTTGACCAAATAAAAAAGGCATTGAGTGAGACACCTATGCTTATCAGTTCTGACTATTCCAAGGAGTTCCTAATTTTCTCCTTTGCTTCTTTCGATACAGTGGTGGCAGTCTTATTGCAGAAAAATGAGGAAGGGCGTGAGCAGCCCATCGCTTTCTTCAGCAGGGCGTTAAGAGATGTAGAGAGCAGATATGAAATCATGGAGAAGCAGGCCTATGCCTTAGTGAAATCTCTTAAAGCTTTCAGAGTCTATGTCTTGCATTCAAAAGTAACAACATATGTTCCTTCAACTTCCGTGA
>ML790510.1:540677-562161 GCA_009831015.1 Picea engelmannii | reverse complement strand
CTTTTATTTTTCTAAGTTTTTTTTTGCTTTTAATTGATAAAAAAAAAAAAAAATCGAATTATATTTTTTTGATAACTATCAAAAAATAGTGTTATTTAACTACAATTTTTTTCTATGTATTGAAATAAAGGTAAACAATTTGTTGAAAATGGTGTTTTCCACTATATTTTAAAAGTATGGAACAATAAATTAATTAAGGAGACACAATTACATGAAAATTCATAACTTTAAAAAAGTAAATGGTAAAAAATATTTTTAAGATTGAAAGAAGCATGGAAAAATGACTAAAAACATCGCTGAATTAAAAAAAAAATTGAAAAAACTGAAAATAGATGAAAAATAAGCATTTAAAAAAAATGTGGAAACATTGTGGATCGAAAAATTTAAAATATCGAAAAAACGCCTAAAAAGGGAGAGGGGGTGCTACTGGTAGCACCATTTTTAAAAATGGGGTTAAAAATTGGACCCCCAAAAAAACGAGAACTATGTAGAGTTCTCATAAATTTGGTACCCATGTTCAACCCCGAGACTTTCTCCTTCGGCCTTTCTTTGCTACCTTAGAAAAAATGTTGTCACAACCTTAGCAAAAGATCACTAGTTCACAAGATAGAGAATCAAGGAATGAGTGAATGAGTGTACTTGTGAATGACTCCTTGATGTGCTTATATACTTGTGCTAGGTAACTCCTCTCCTTAATTTAGGGCTTCTAGGGTTTTCTTGTTACAACAACTTTACCCCTTTGACTAAGACTTATAACAAACTAGGGGATTTTTGTCCACTCTTCAGGGCTTCCAACTTTACAAGGCCATGTCTCCTTAACCGTGAGGAACCACGTGGAATTCCACATATCATTGAAAATCGAATGACGAGTACTATCCAACCATGAGTGAGTTACCTTCATTTATTCCATCCTACATGACCTGATTCATCATTCAACTAGAGCATCTTTAACCATGCTTAACAGTTTCTTTTAGTCTTCTTCAAAGCGTCTTCCCGTGAGGAACATGCTTAGAGATACGCCATAAAAGGACCACATTGAAGACTTCTCCAAATACACCCATCACATCAGTTGACATCAATCCAATATTCGTTGACATCAAAGACAACCAACTATCCAACAATCTCCCCCTTTCAAATTGATGGCAACACTTAGGAATGATAATACTTATACTCATGCCCCCCTTGAATACATGCCTCTATCTCTCCATGCCTTACTCTTTATATCTCCCCCTTTGACATCAATGGCTAAGGGTACTCCTCATTCGGGGTTGCTCCCCCTATCTACAAGCCTCTACTAATTCTACAGACTTTTCTCTTCATGGTGCTTCCTCGTGTAATTCCTTGATGTATATATGAAAAGCATTCAAAAGTTTTGTTACTCGAACTTCTTCAAGACTTTTGTTTCTCTCCCCCTATTCAGTTAAGCTTGATGTTGAGTGGATCCCTGTGTGGTAGAAACTACTCCAAGTTTTTTGTCGTAGATATTCGAAAGGTTCCCTTGCAAGCGGTTTGGTGAAGATATCTTCAATCTACTCTTTTGTCCCAACATACTCTAGCTTGATGTTCTTCTTTGTAGCTTGTTCCCGTAAGAAGTGATACTTGATCGGCATGAGTTTCGTCTTAGAGTGCATCACTGGATTCTTTGAAATACTAATGGCGATGGTGTTGTCATAAAGTATTCGAATGGGCTCATCATACTTTACCTGCATATCCTGCAAAGTTTGCTTCATCTAAAGAACCTGAGTACAACAAACCACTACTGCATTGTATTCTCCCTCTGTTGTGAACAAAGATACTGATAATTGTTTCTTACTTAACCATGATACCAGGCACTCACCCAAGTAGAAATTTGCTCCACGTGTACTTCTTCTATCATCAATGCAACCTGCCCAATCTACATTTGTGTAGGAAATAAGAGATAGATCCTTCCCTTTTGGATACCATAATCCAAATTCTTATGTACATTTGAGGTATATGAATATCCTCTTCACGGCCATAACATGTGATTCCTTTGGTGTTGCTTGAAACCTTGCAACTTGTCCAATTTTCTGCATCACGTCCGGTCTATAAGTTGCTACATAAAGTAAGCTACCAATCATCGATTTGTATTGTCTTTGATCTACATCCTTGGAATCATCATCCTTACTTAACTTGCAACTTGTCTGCATAGGAGTATTGATTGGTTTACAATATGTCATTCCAAACTTCTTCAACATTTCTCTGATATACTTTGCCTGAGATATGAAGATACCTTTGTTGCTCTGACATATATGTAGTCCCAAAAAGAGGGTTAACTCACCAAGCAAGGACCTCTCCAACTCGTGTTTCATATCTTTGGAAAACTTTTGACTCATTTTGTCATCATCACTTCCGAAGATTGTCATCTACATAGACTTCAATAATTAATGTATTGTCTCGATCCATCTTTATGTAGATATTGTTGTCTGCATTTCCTTTATCGAACCCTTATTGTTGTAAATATTTGTCCAGTCTTGAATACCATGCTCTGGGGTCTTGTTTGAGAGCATATAAAGCCTTCTTCAATCTGCAAACATAACTTTCCTTCTCTGATAACTAAAATCCTTTGGCTTCTCAATGTAGACTTCTTATTCTAGATCTTTGTTTAGGAATGTTGATTTCACGTCCATCTGATACAGTTTAACACTATTGGAGAATGCATAATCTAGTGTTAATATGATTGCTTCCATCCTGGAAACTGGGGCAAACATCTATTCAAAATATATACCTTCAAATTGAGAGTATCCTTTGCATATCAGTCTTTCTTTGTTCCTGCTAACTTCTCCATCCTCATTCAATTTTTTCCCAAAGACCCACTTTGTACAGATGACATTATTGTTCCTTGGTCTTAGAACCAGTTCCCATGTGTCATTCTTCTCTACCTGATCTAACTCTTCATCCATGGCCTTGATCCAATGTTCATCTTTGTTGGCTTCTTCAAAAATGCTTGGCTCAATTGTAGACAATAGTGCTAGATGTTGTTGTTTTGGTGAAAGGATTCTTCTTCTGGTTTCAACTCCTACATATTTATTTCCAATAACCCGATCTGATGCATGATTCTTCTGAACTCGTCTGTTGGGTGTCTTTGGAGGTACTTGAATGTCTTGTTGTTCTTTTTCTGCTTTCATATGCTCTTCTTCTTCACATGATTCTTCTTCCTTCAAATCTTCTTTGTGATCATGTTCCACTGAACCTTTTCTACTTTCTTTTATCGTTCGACCATCTATCTCATCAACCATCACATTGATTCTTTTCATTATTCTGTTGAGTCTCAAATTGAAACATTTGTATGCTTTCCTTTTGCTTGAGTACCCAACTAGTAGGCCTTTATCAACTCAACAGTGACATTTTCCATTTTTTCCATCTTCTCTTTTGATGCAACATTTGCTTTCGAAAACTTCAAAGTGCTTCACATTTCTTGGTCTTCATTTCCATAGTTTGTATGGAGTCTTATCACTGTTATTTCTGAGCATCCCTATGTTCTGAATGTGAACTGTTGTATGCATTGCTTGCACCCAAAAGACATCTGTCAACTTGGAATCCATTAACAGGGTTCTGACCATTTCCATTATTGTTATGTTCTTCCATTCAACAATCCCATTTTATTGAGGTGTCCTAGCTACTGAGAATTGCCTATGTATCCCATGCTCGTTGCAGAATTCCACAAATTTCTTTGATGTAAATTCTCCTCCATTGTTTGATCTCAAACACTTGATTTTCAACTATATCTCAGTTTCAACCATCTCTTTGTATGTCTTGAATCTTTTGAATGCTTCTAACTTCTTGTTTAGAAAGAAAATTGCAGTCATTATTGTGTAGTCATCAACTAGTAGCATGAAGTATTGTTCACCTTTCAATCCTTTTGTTCTTGTCGGTCTAACCAAATCAATATGTACAATTTCCAATGGTTTTGTTATGCAGTATTCCTTTGACTTGAACCTTGTCTTGGTTTGTTTTTCCTGTAGACAATGCATGCATAGAATGTTTGTTTGCTTCGAGATATCATAAATTTCTCTTACTGCTTCCTTTTTGCTGACTTTGACAAGATTATCAAAATTTATGTGACCCATTCTTCTATGCCATACCCAACTTTCATCGTCCTTTCGTAAGCAACATCTTTCCTTTCCTATTTCATTTAGTACATATATGTTGCTTGGAGTCCTTACAATTGTAGCTACCAACTTGCCTGGTTATGCTTTCCTTATCTCGAACTTATTTGAATCAAACACAAGCATGTGTCCTTGATCACACATTTGAATTTCACTTAGGATATTGTGTTTCATGTCTTCAACCAATAAAACATTTTCTCCAGTGGCATCCTTACTTTCGAGCTTGACTATGCACTTTCCAAAAATCTTGGCTAAGTTGTCATTCCCAAATGAAATTGATCCATATCTTTCCTTTTTCAATGTCAGAAACTTGTCTTTATCCCCTGTCATGTACTTTGAGCATCCATTGTCAACATACCATCCACGTTTCTTGTTTTGAGCTTGTAGAGCAAGATTGCATTCTTCAGTGTTGAATTTATCCTACTTTCTTATCCATATGTTTTGCGGTTCTTGCTTATGATTGTTGATATTATGCTTTGGTTCCCTTGGAGGAACCGTGAGTCTGCAATCTCTAGCTATATGTCCCAAGTTGTTGCACTTGTAGCATTCTACCTCATCACCTAATGATCAAAATCTATTGTAGTTTCTACTCTGTGCTTCATGAGATCTTCTTTAATAACTATTTCTTGTATAGCTCTCATCGTTGCTTTTGTTCTTGGTATTGGCTCTACAATTCACAGCTTGTGTCCAAAATTATAACATGAATAACATGAACCAAGAAAAATAGTTTGATACATGGGAGTGGAGGATATTCTTAATGGTGTCGCTCTTATGAATCCTTATTCTTCTTGAGGTATTTATGGTTGATGTTGATATTGACTTATGATTATTCTAGGTGGTGCATTGTTTCTGTAATCTTCCCCTTGAGTTTTCTTGTCTTCTTTTTTCGAGGTACCTCTGACAGCTTATGCATAGCTTCTTGGCTCTGCTTCTTGTTCTATCGTTTTGGAGCTTGAACCTTTCTTTGTCTATGTCTAGTTGTATCCCAATCTAGATCTTTCGTAGTAAGGTCTTTGACTGTTAATGATATTATCCAATATCCTGGTGTTGTTTTGTTGCATGTTCTTTTTCTGAAGATCTTTTCTTACAGTGACTATCTCAACTTCCAATCCTTCAATGGTCCTATCTCTTTCTTATAAATCCCCCATGAGTGCTTCTTTAATCTTCTTGTCTCCTTCTACCTGGAGTTTTAGCTTCGTGATTGTCTGCTCGACTTGTTTTTCTTCTTTTGTCTTTTGATAACTTTTATGGCACTCGACAATTCTTCTCTATAATCGACTTCTGCCTCTTCATATTCTTCTTTGGAGCTTTCTTCATCAGAGTATTCTATTGCCATGAATAGTACCCTTTCTATATCACTATCGTTGACTTAATCTTTGTCTGATGAGGAACTATCTTCATTGATGCAAAGGCTTTTCTTGAAAAACTTCTTTTTATTTCTTATACCCTTTTCAATTTTATTTTTATTTTTAACGTCATCTTCTTCTTCTTCCAACTACCCTATAATATAAATGTAGACTGATTTTCGTTATCACACTCTCTGCCACTATCACTGCCATTGTCACTACCATTGTCACTCTGTCTCTGTCACTCTCATTGTCTCTATTGTTGGGTATGTGTTATATTCTTTGCATGTGTGTCTGTGGGTGCATCAGGTTCGACAACTGCGTCTAACGATACCTCTAGTAGTGCTCTTTATGTCGTGTGCGTCGAGCGCTTTCCTAGGGGGGTCCCAGGGGGGGGCAGGTATGCCCCCCCTAGTTACGAGCAGCGTTCGGGGCAACGCCCCAAAAAAAAATTTTGGGTGGTTTTTTTGCTATTTTTAGCGGTTTACTAAATTAATCCTGAATTAAGGGATTAGGGTTTTGGTATCTACAAAATACCTAAAAACATTGTATATATTGTATGGTTAATGGTGAAATTCAATATAATGAATATAAGAATGGTTTTCCCGGTTGAGGGTTTCCGGTATAAAATCTTTGTGTACTCTGTGTATGAGCCATTGATTAAATTATGTTTTCTTAAGAATCCATATGCATTGCTTTACTTCATAGGTTTAAAACTTACATCTGTCGCTGTCACATCAACCTGTATCTGCTCATCAACCAACTATACCTGTACCATACCATGCATCAAGTGTATACCAATATACATATTATCTCATGCATCAATCATGAACCAAAAGATACAACAACAATGAATAGTGAATCATGATACTATAGCATCAACTATGTACAACCTGTGTTATATACCATATCATCAAACATATGCAGATATGTACCATATCATCAATGAAGTATCTCAAATCACCTATGCATGCCCCTCATGCATACATCACCATATAACATGGATATCCCTCAACCATATACAATCAACTCAAGGATGTGATCTATAAGAACCAGATCAATGTTGTACCATACATAAGAGTGTTTCTCACTCAGGAAACTAACCAACAAATGCCATATCCAATTATAATACCAACCATACCAAGAATGTCTCAAGCATTCACAACATCACAAGCAAATATAAGCATCAAAATGAACTAATAACCATACCAGAACTTTTGTAGTTGACCTAAACCTGTAGAATGATGACCTATGAACTTGATTTCATACTCTAGGGACCTGGTACCAACATCTATTCAAACCTTCATTATATTTTCATAGATATGTGACCTTCTTTTCTACAACTCGTGGATATTCATGCTTTCCTTCACTGCAGCCCACGTACATACACGCCCTCCTGACCTGCAACCCGGAAATACCTCAAAAACTAGGGTTTGCTACAACCCCGAGACTTTGTCCTTTGACCTTCCTTTGCTACCTTAAAAAAATTGTCGTCACAACCTTAGCAAAAGATCACTAGTTCAAAAGATAGATAATCAATGAATGAGTGAGTGAATGTACTTGTGAATGACTCCTTTATGTGCTTATATACTTGTGCTAGGTAAATCCTCTCCTTAATTTAGGACTTCTAGGGTTTTCTTGTTACAATACCTTTACCCCTTTGACCAAGACTTGTAACAAACTAGGGGATTCTTGTCCACTCTTCGAGGATTCCAACTTTACAAGGCTCCCTAACCGTGAGGAAACATGTGGCATTCTGCATATCACTGAAAATGACACGACGAGTACTTTCCAACCATGAGTGAGTTACCTTCAATTACTCCATCCTTCATGACCTAATTCCTCATTCAACTATGGGATCCTTAACCATGCTTAAGGGTTTCTTGTAGACTTCTTTAAAGCGTCTTCCCGTGAAGGACCATGTTTAGAGCTACGCCATAAGGGGGCCACGTTGGATAATTCTCCAATTACACCCATCAAATCAGTTGACATCATTCCAATATTTGTTGACATCAATGGCAACCAATTGTCTAACAAAGGAGACCTAGTCTTAGGATTATCTTATATTTCTTACGAACCTAAACTCCCTAACCCCTCACGTAGGTAGAATAATATATTTCCATGCAATAAAGGTTGACATTAGTTAATAAGTCCTATTTAATAGATGTGAACAAGTCAATGTAAGAAGAGACCTAATAGAAGCTTCCACTTCTAGAAGGATCTTCCTCTAGAATGATGTTTAGAAGATAGAATTAGTATAAATAAGAATAGGAGGCATGAGAAGTCTTTGTCTTGAGAATTATTTTAATAGAGCTCTACTCTGTTTGAGGTTGCCCCCTCGAAGAGGCAAGTAAACATTGCTTTCTCTGAATAAAGGTATCATTTATGGTGTTACTCTTCTCAATGTTTTGTTGTTCCATTGATATATGTTGAATATTCTTGTTTCTACATATTATATTACATTTGGTACCTTATAAGTGGTATCAAATCACTTTCCTTAGCAGGAATTGTGGGTTAAATTTTTTTCAGGGTAGAAACATGTTCTGGTGTCTTAAAACTATAGTGATGTTTAATGCATAAATCTGCAGTCAGGGAAGCATACACGCAGGAAATACAAGAGTTTTTTAAGCTCACGTTGTTGGACACCCTTGTAACCCATGTTGGTACCCCTTCGAGTGGTAGCGCATTAGACAACACCTATATACGGATTGGCCTAGGTATCCTGAAACTCATTATAGATCAATCAATCAGTCGCCTGACTATTATAGTGCCACCAAGAACAACACTCAGGAAGATACTCTCTAGTACCTCGGTAATCGGGTAGTACGACTAAGGGTATGGTTTATACTCCTTAGTTGGTTCCCTGAGATATTGGGCCAAGTACTATTGATAGACCCTGCACGTATATAAAAGAGTTATAGCACAGGTCAACCCTTGTCTATAGGAACCCTAAAAAACCCTAACCCTTCGGACGAACACAGAACAAACAAGGAACAAACAAGATCTATTGTCATGCAACCTTACCTCCTACATTCTGGTTGCGAAACTACTACACATTTTTTTCCTCTTAAGAATTTGGGCATTTCGCCACTGTAGTATTATTTAGAAGTATAACTCTATAGGAGTAAAAAAATATTGGGGCCTGCCCACACCCTTATTTGAGACCTATCCCAATGGACTCATCTTTTCGTCTTGATTGCATAGATACCTATCATTTCTAATCTTTTTTTTTCCTGTGGTCTTGACCCCCTTCCTGACACCCTTAATTGGGACCTATCTTGTTGCATTCCCCTTCTTGCACTGATCGTAGTGGTATCTATCACTTGTAAGACTTTTTTTTGTAGACCCACCCGCCCTTTTTAGATACCCTTCATTCCCACCCCTTCACATGTTTCCCCTTCACCATGGCCAACACCCACAACCAAGAACTTGAAAACCACATCAATACTCACATAGATGCCAAAATGGACTAGATTAAAGAGGAACTAAATAAGGACATTAATTCCCACCTTGCCAACCAACTTGCATCCTACCTTGATTCTCAGGTTGACTACCTTGTTTCCAAGGTCCTGGAAAAACTATCATTTTCTGGAGTCCATACCTCATATGAACAATCTTCTAATTCCGAAGCTATAACTTCCTCCAATTCCCAGCATTTTCAGTCCAACCCCTTTCATCATGATCTATGTCTTCCATGAGTGGAGGTGAATAAAATCGATGGCTCGGATCCCACTGGTTGGGTCACTCAAATGGAACATTACTTCTCCTTGCATGGCATCACTGATGACTTGGCCAAACTTCATTATGGTTCCCTCTATATAGATCCTAAAAAATGGCAATGGTGGCAATGGTGTAGAAAATCACGCCAAGGATATGTTGCTTGGACACAGTTTGTGGCTAAACTTTATGAACACTTTGGCACTGACACACACTCCCTAGTCCATTCGACCAAATTGAAACAGTCTAGTATCGTGGAAGATTTTATCACCACATTTGAGCAATTGGATTTCAGAACAGAGGGCATGTCTGATAACTTCTTTTGGGAATTCTTTATCAGTGACCTCAAGGATGAAATCTGAGTCCAGGTCCTCATGACTAACCCCCATACATGGTTGGAAGCTACTCAACATGTCAAGGAAGCACAACAGGTTGTTTTTTCCCAACACTGCAAACCCTCTTTTCTTTCTCTCCCTCGCCCTCCCAATCCTGCCCCTCATTCCACCACTCTCAAGATCTAGAAATTAACTTGGGCAGAAATGGATGAGCACCAAATCAAGGGTCTTTGTTATAATTGTGATGAAAAATATTTTTTCAAGGCACAAGTGTAAGGAACAAAAGTTGTTTATGGCCATATCTAAGGACGTGTCTGTCGAAGAAGTAGAGGCTCCTCTTGTGACAGAGCTACCTAAGCCAACTAATCTCACTCCACCATATGATCCATCAGAATTTGAACCAATCATTTCATTGCATGCTCTCACTGGCTTCTCTGCTCCCCAAACCCTAAAGATAATTAGCTACATTAAAAATTAGAAGGTCATCATCCTAATTGACAGTGGCAGCACCCACAATTTTATTCATCGTCGCATTGCTCAAGAAACCAATTGTTATATATGTGTCATCAACAATTTTCAAATCATGATTGCCAATGGTGGTTCCATGAAATGTGGGGGACATTGTGAAAATGTTTGTCTCCAATTTGGTCAGTACAACCTGAAATATCATATGTTTGCTACCAACATGGGTGGTTGTGACAATGTGTTATGTGCAAAATGGTTATGCACTCTCGGTCCCATCCTCGTGGGTTTTAATAAATTAACCATGCAATTCCAACAGGAAGGCCAACAGTAGAAGTTCCAAGGAATCAAAGCAGGCTCCCATGAGATCATCAATTCCCATCAAATAGAAAAACTCCTCAAAAAAGGTCATTCAAGCATTATTGCCCAACTCCATGCCATTTAAGGAGTTGAAACACCCTCTATGCATCTTGACCTTCGATCTATCATCTCCAAACACCAAACCATGTTTTCCACTCCCCATGGACTTCCCCCTTCTCGTAGTGTTCATGATCATTCCATTCCTCTAGTTCAGGACAGTCTTCCTCCCAATGTTCACCCTTATCGTCATCCCTTTGCCTAGAAGAATGAAATTGAGAAAATTGTTCAAGAATTTCTCGACGCGGGTGTCATTTGTCGTAGTACCAGCCCCTATTCTTATCATGTGATCATGGTCCTCAAGAAAGAAGGCACGTGGTGCATGTGTCTAGACTTGCATTCCCTCAACAAACTCACCATCAAAGACAAGTTTCCCATTCCTGTCATTGATGATTTATTGGATGAATTGAGTGGTGCTCAATACTTTACTAAACTTGATCTTCATTCTGGCTACCACTAGATACGTATGAAAAACGCAGACATTCCCAAGACTGCATTTTGAACTCATGAGGGTCACTGTGAGTTCTTGGTCATGCCCTTTAGCCCGTTTAATGCCCCCTCCACTTTCGAAAGTCTCATGAATAATGTCTTTTGTCCTTTTCTCAATCATTTTGTCTTAGTTTTCTTTGATGATAATCTCATCTATAGTAAAACATGGACAACCCATCTTGCCCATGTGGATAAAGTTCTCCATCTACTTTCTCAACACCAACTTTTCCTCAAACAATCTAAATGTGTCGTTGGCGCCTCAGAAGTGGAGTACTTGGGTCATATTGTCGGCAAGGATGGTGTAAGGGTGGATCCTAAGAAAATTGAAGCTAAGAAGGATTGGCCTCGCCCCAAAAATCTCAAGATATTGTGTGGTTTTCTAGGTTTAACAGGCTATTATGACAAGTTTGTTTAGAATTATGGCAAAATTGCAACACCTCTCACTGCTTTCCTTAAAAAAAATGTTTTCAATTGGACTCCAACAACTGATCAATCCTCTCATGCCTTGAAAGAGGCTATGTGCACAACTCCTATCTTGGACCTACCCGACTTCAAGAATACTTTTGTCCTGGGATGTGATGCTTCCAGGAAAGGAATTGGAGCAGTCCTCATGCAAGAAGGACGACCTTTGGCCTTCACTAGCAAACAACTTTCGGAGCGACATTTGGGCCAATCCATCTATGAAAAAGAAATGTTGGCTATTATGCATGTAGTGGATCTATGGCGTCCTTATCTAATGGGGCAACACTTCCAAATTAAATCAGATCATCAGAGCCTCAAGCATTTTCTGGAACAACGAATTTCATCCCTAGAGCAACAAAAATGGGTGACCAAGTTATTTGGATATGATTATGAGATCATTTACAAAAAGGGAAAAGAAAATGTGGTTGTGGACACTCTTTCCAGGAAGTATGAAGACGAAGGGTCCACCTTTTCTCTCTCATTCCTTGTACTAAATTGGCTCCAAAATGTTCGTTGGGAATGGTTGCAAGACCCCAATATTTCTTGCTTGATCCAACAATTGCAAGGCAATTCCCCAATTTCTCCAGGGTACTCTTGTCACAATGATGAGCTTTGCTACAAATGTCGTCTATATTTAATCAAACAGTCACAACTTAAATCTACAGTGCTTTCAGAGCTTCATGCTTCCCCCACAGCTGGGCATTCAAGGTTTACCAAAACCTATGAAAGGGTCAAACGTTCTTTTTTCTGGGATGGTATGAAACAAAATGTTCGCACCTTTGTGGCTGAATTTGATGTTTTTCAACACAACAAGGGAGAAACAATCAAGGCCACAAGAACACTACAACCACTCCCAATTACATTGACTATTTGGAAGGATATTTTTATGGATTTCATTCTTGGCTTACCTAAATCAGGAAATAAGTCAGTCATCATGGTGGTAATTTATCTCTTTCCAAATAATTATATTTTTGTGCTCTTCAACACCCATTCACCGCATCTACAATGGATCAAATTTTCATGGATAATATCTTCAAGCTTCATGGCATGCCTCGTTCTATTTTCTCTAACAGAGATCCCACTTTCACCAGCAATTTCTGGAAAGAATTGTTCAGACTCCAGGGAACCCAATTGCATCTCAGCACTACCTATCATACCCAGACTGATGGCCAAACTGAATTTGTGAACAAATGTTTGGAAACATATTTGAGGTGTTTTTCATGTGACAGACAAAATAAGTGGGTTCAGTGGTTACCCCTAGTTGAATGGTGGTACAACACATCTTATCGCACAGCTACTCGCATGAATCTTTTTGAAGCAATATATGGAAAAAAGCCACGTCAGTTCTCTCATACATGCCAGGTGTCTCGAAGGTTCATAAGGTTAACAAAAATATTACAATTCATGAGGTCATTCTCTGTACCCTCAAAGCAAATTTGGCCATGGCTCGGAATTCCATAAAGCAACAAGTAGATCAAGGTCATTCTGAACGACAATTTTTTGAAGGGGACCAGGTGTTTCTTCGTCTACAACCTTATACGAAGACTTCACTCAAAGCTTACCACTATTAGAAACTTGCTCCCAAATTTTATGGTCCTTATACAATTCTCAAGGAGTGGGGCAAGTGGCATACTAGTTAGATTTTCCCAGTCATTCTAATCTCATCATGTTTTTCATGTCTCGTGCTCAAAGAAGGTGATTGGAACTAAGTGCCACACTCAAACTAGCCTACCGGAGTTAGATGAAGAAGGTTCCATTTGGTTGCAACCACGAGAATTCTTGGACTAGCGCGAGCATCATCGTCGTCAGCACACAATCAAGGAAGTGTTAGTGCAGTGGAAAGATACAACTCCAAAAGATGTTAGTTGGGAGTTGACCACCATTCTGCGGCAATTTCCTCATCTCAATCCTTGAGGACAAGGCTAATCTTCAAGGGGGAGGGAATATTAGGAACCTAACCTCCCTATCCCCTCACATAGGTAGAATAATATATCTCCATGTAATAAAGGCCGACATTAGTTAATAAGGCATGTTTAATAAATGTGAACAAGTCAATGTAAGAAAACATAATAGAAGCTTCTGCTTCTAGAAGGATCTTCCTCTAGAATGATCTTTAGAAGACAGAATTAGTATAAATAAGAGTAGGAGGCATGATAAGTCTTTGTCTTGAGAATTATTGTAATAGAGATCTGCTCTGCTAGAGGTTTCCCCCTCTAAGAGGCAAGTGAACATTGATTTCTCTGAATAAAGGTATCATTTATGGTGTTGCTCTTTTCAATATTTTGTTGCTCCATTGATATATGTTTATTATACTTGTTTATGCATGTTATATTACATATGGTACCTTACAATATCATCTTATATTGTCTTTTGAATTGGATATATTGTAAAAGGAGGTTTCCCCTTCAAAGTGCACTGTATTCATTGAATTTTTATTATTTTTAAGGCATTGGATCATAACATAATTGATGAATCGAAGCTAGTCATAAAAGGAGTAAGGAAAAAAAAAATATGGTTAACACAATCTTGTTAAAGCCTTTCAGAGAATCACTAGGGAGGAGAAAATTTTCAAGGATGTGAAGCACTGTCACATTCTAAGGAATATGAATCAAAGGGCAAACCTCCTGGTGAAAGAAGCCTGCAACTTAGGACAAGGTATTTTAAAAGAAAGCAAGGTTTATAGCCATTAGTTTTTAACTTAGTTTTCATGTTGAAAACTTTAAATTTTTTTGGGGTGTATTCCCCTTCCAAGTTATGTTTTTATAAATTTCTCCAAACATCACATCATGACTATGCATCATCTCTTCATAACATTGGGTTGCACGACAATTGGATTAATCTCGCCCTTCGCCTTCCTTGGCTTGTCGTTCACTTAGAGCACAACTGAATTTATGAAATGTCCTTCCCCCTCATAATTGATGTAGGTGGGAGATGTATCCCTTGCTTTCAAATCTTGGGTTCCATGACATTTTGGGTCATCTCACTTGGTTCAGGTGACATAAATGATTGTGAGCAGCCCCTCCCATATGGTAGGAGAATCACCCTATATGGAATTAGGAAATTTTTGGAGTGGCTTGCCCAGTCATTCAAGCAATACATGATTTCTCTTTGGTTGAGGGTCTCCTTTCACCCCCTCCAGTCTCTTTTATGTATTATGCTCAGTCTCCTTCCAAATTTTTTTAGAAGTGCACCCGTATACAATCTAGCTACAAGAATAATGTGGCGAAGACACAAGGCATCATGTCATTATAATAGCTATGAATTATATGAATTGAAGAGGAAGATGAGCTTGCAAGAATCTACATTAATGTTACATAGGAGAAATGTGGCATGATTGGACGCGAGGATTCGAAAGCGGGAGGAGAAGAGGGACATAGAAATTATGCTAATTCTAGACACAATCAACAAATTATTAGGAAAGTGAAATACAAGCTTTGAGACAGAAAAATCTAGTTGAAATATTGTAAATTTGAAGAATATTCTACCTAAGAGGAAGTGTTGAATAATATTATTATATTATATGTATTAATTAGACCCTATTGTGCCTTTGTAAAAGTCTGCCCTTTTGTGCCTTGACAATTAAATGTAAATTAAAAGGGTAAAGTGATAGGTCGGCCCAAACCTAATTAAGGGAGGCCATACTATTATTTATAAAGGAGTCTAGCACCTCATTTGCACACTCACACACACTAGCTCTACAGCTATGAAGAAGTGTGCAAGTCTTGGATGAACTATTATTGCAGCTAGGTGTGACGTTCATAAGGGTTTTGGTCTATCTCTTGGTTAATTGGTGCACTACTCTTTCCTAGTGAAGGAGTAGAGGAGGATCTTCTGCTTTGTTTTTGGTCTATCTATATTGAGGAAGTTTTTGCTGGGTTTTCTTCCCCGTGATGGTTTCCCAGGATAATATGTGTTTCTCTATTGATTTTGTGATTGCCTCTCTTTCAGTGATCTTATTTATACAGCTAATGTGCTAAACGATTGTAATAATAAAGAAGAACCGTAATTGCTAGTTGTATAAGTAAAACATCAACCTAGTATCAAAGCAGGGCTGAAAAAGACCAACTCACAGTTTATAAGAAATGACTAGCCTCAACGCACCCTCTCTAAAAATCCAGTTTTCAGTATTGCAGCTGCTGCAGAATTAGGGTTTCTGCATAAACCCTAAGTGTGACATTTTGTAATATACCAGATATAAAATGTATGCAGAACAGAAATAAAATGCTAGTAATGGGAGAATAACAGCAATATAACCAGAACATTCACCACAATAACACTGAAATGATATAAGAATAACAACAGAAATAACACTTTGAATCTGAAAGCAATGTTCGCGAGCCTCTTCGAGGGGGCAACCTCCAGTTGAGCAGAGCTCTATTACAATAATATCCAAGCTAGGGTTATCATACCCTCGACTCCTATTTATACTAAAAAGAAGCATCTAGAGAAAGATCCTTCTAGAAGGGGAAGCTTCTATTAGGTCTTCTTACATCTGCCTTATTCTATTTTATTGAAAGTCCTTATTAATATTGACCTTTATTACATTCGAATATATTGTTCTACCTATGTGTGGGTTAGGACCCTAACATGTCCGCCCCCTTAAAAACAGCCTTGTCCTCAAGGCTTGAGATGAGGAAATTGTTGTAGAATGGTAGCTGGTTCCCAAGTGGTGTCTGTTGGAGTTGTATCTTTCCACTGGACTAGCACTTCCTTGGTTCTCTAACGTAGGCGACGTTCACGCTGGTCCAAAACTGCTTCTGGTTGTAGCCAAATGGATCCTTCTTCAGCTAACTTTGCAAGGTTGGTTTGAATTTGGCACTTAACTCCAATCACCTTCTTTAAGCATGAAACATGAAAAATAGGATGTAGCTTCGAATGGTTGGGCAAAGTTAACTTATAGGTGACTGGTCCCACACGCTTGAGCATAGTATAAGGACCATAAAATTTGGGCGCTAGCTTCTGACAATGCTCGGCCTTGAGGGAAGTTTGCTTGCAAGGTTGCAGTTGAAGAAACACCAATCCCCTTCTGCAAATTGACGTTCAGAGCGACCTTGATCTGCTTGTTGCTTCATGCAATTTTGTGCCATGACCAAATTCTCTTTGAGGGTACGGAGAATAGCCTCTCGAGTTGTAAGTGTTAGGTCAACTACTTGGACCTTCGAGGCACCGGGTAAGTATGAGAGAACTGAAGGTGGCTTCTGTCCATATACCGCTTCAAAAGGAGTCATGCGTGTAGTTGTATGGTATGAAGTGTTGTACACCCATTCAGCTAGGGGTAACCATTAAGCCCACTGATTTTGCTTTTCCAAGGAAAAACACCTCAAATATGTTTCCAAACACTTGTTGACAACTTTCGTTTGGCCATCAGTCTGGGGATGATAAGTTCTGTTGAGGTGCATTTATGTGCCTTGTATCTTGAACAGTTCTTGCCAAAAATTGTTTGTGAAAGTTGGGTCGCGATCAAAAACAATAGAGTGTGGCATGCCATGAAGCTTGAAGACCTGATCCATGAAGATTTGAGCCATCGTGGATATTGTAAACGGGTGTTGAAGGGTGCAGAAATGAGCATACTTGGAAAGGCGATCAACAACCACCATGATGACGGATTTATTTCCCGATTTGGGTAAGCCGGTAATAAAATCCATAGAGATATCCTTCCAAATAGTAGGTGGAATCGGGAGCGGTTGTACTGTGCCCAACAATTTGACTGTTTCTCCCTTGTTGCGTTGACACACGTCACATTCAGCTACAAAATTACGAATGTCTTGTTTCATGCCATCCCAGAAAAAGGAACGTTTGACCCTGAAATAGGTTTTGGTGAACCCAGAGTGCCATGTTGTGGGTGTAGCATGAAGCTCAGAAAGTATTGTGGATTTAAGCTTTGGTTGTTTACTTAAATACAAACGGCCTTTGTATCGAAGTTCCTCATGGAGACAAGAGTACCCTGGGGAAGCTAGAGCATTGGACTGCAATTGTTGGATCAACTGCGAACTTTTGGGATCTTGTAGCCATTCCTGGCAAATGGCTTGGAGCCAATCTGGTACAATGAATGGAAGAGAAAAAAGGGATCCTTCATCTTCATATTTTCAGGAAAGTGCATTTGCAACCACATTGTCTTTGCCTTTCTTATAAATGATCTCATAATCATATCCAAAGAGTTTAGTCACCCATTTTTGTTGTTATGGGGAGGAAATGTGTTGTTCCAGAAAATACTTGAGGCTTTGATGGTCTGTCTTAATTTGGAACTGTTTCCCCAATAGATAAGGATGCCACAGATCCACGGCTTGCAGAATAACAAACATTTCATTTTCATAGATGGATTTTCCTAGATTTCTTTCAGATAGTTGCTTGCTAGTAAAGGCCAAAGGTCAACCCTCTTGCATAAGGACAACACTAATTCCTTTCTCTGAGGCATCACATTCCAACACAAAGGTCTTTGTGAAATCGGGAAGGGCAAGGACTGGAGTGGTGCACATGGTCATCTTCAAGGTTTGAAAAGCTTGAGTAGCGGCTGGAGTCCAAGTGAAAGAGTTCTTTTTTAGGAGAGCAGTGAGAGGTGTTGCAATCTTCCCATAATTCTTAACAAACTTGCGATAATACCCTGTTAAGCCTAGAAATCCACGCAAGCTCTGAAGAGTCTTTGGGTGAGGCCAGTCTTGCATAGCTTCAATCTTTTTAGGATCCACCCTAATGCCATCTTTGCCAACCAGATGACCCAAGTATTCTACTTCTGAGGTGCCAAAAGCACATTTAGACTATTTCAGGAAAAGTTGGTGCTGAGAGAGTAGATGGAGAACTCGATCCACATGAGCAAGATGGTATGTCTAGGTTTTGCTATAGATGAGGATATCATCAAAGAAAACTAAGACAAAATGGCGGAGAAAAGGATGGAAGACATGATTCATGAGGCTTTGGAAGGTGGAGGAGGCATTACACAAGCCAAAGGGCATGACCAAAAACTCATAGTGGCCCTCATGAGTTCTAAAGGCAGTCTAGGGGATATCTACCTCTTCCATACGTATTTGGTGGTAGCCTGAACGAAGATCTAGTTTAGTGAAGAATTGGGTGCCACTCAATTCATCCAGGAGATCATCGATGACAAGAATGGGGAATTTGTCTTTGATGGTAAGTTTGTCGAGGACACGGAAGTCATGACACATTTTCCAAGAACCTTCTTTCTTCAGGACCATGACCACAAGAGACGAATAGGGGCTCGTACTAGGGTGGATAACGCCTGCATTAAGGAGTTCCTGGACCATTTTCTCAATTTCATTTTTTTGGGAAAAGGGGTGACGATACGGACGGATATTGGGAGGAAGGCTTCCTGGTACAAGGGGAATGGAATGATCATGAACACCATGGGAAGGAGGGAGGCCTTGGGGAGTGGAAAAGACCAATTGATGTTTAGAAAGGATGGCTTGGAGGTCTTGCGGTAACGAGGGTGTCTATGTTGCTTGTATCGCATGGAGTTGGGCGATAACACCATAATGACCCTTTTTGAGCAGCTTTTCCATGCGATGGGAACTAATGATCTCATGTGAACCGGCGGTGATGCCTTGGAACTTATATTGGTGGCCCTCCTGGTCGAATTGCATGGTTAAGTCTTTAAAATCCATGAGAATGGGACCCAAAGTCCTTAGCCAGTCTGCACCCAACACAATGTCACAACCTCCCAGGTCGATAGCAAACATATAGGATTTCAAGTGGTAGTCACCGATTTGGAGACGCACATTTTCACAACACCCTCCACATTTCATGGAACCACCATTAGCAATCATGATTTCGAAATTATTGACGGCATGGATGTAGCAATGAGTTTCTTGGGCAATGCGGCGATGAATAAAATTATGGGTGCTACCGGTATCAACCAAAATGATGACCTTCTGATGCTTGATGTAACCGATTAGCTTGAGGGTTTGGGGAGCGGAGAAGCCAGTGAGAGTATTGAGGGAAATGACTGGTTCTACATTGGGAGGGTCTGAGGGAGGGGTTATGTCAGTGGATTCAGGTGATTCAGACATAGAGGGAGTTTCTTCATCTTCTTCTGAAATATCCTCGTAGATGGCCATAAAAAGCTTTTGTTCTTTACACTTGTGGCCCGGGAAATATTTGTCATCACAGTTATAACAAAGGCCTTTGAGTTGGCGTTCAGCCATTTCATCCCGGGTCAATTTTTGGATCTTTAGTGGAGCAGAGGGAGCAGTGGGATTTACTAGTTGAGGGCGAGGGGTGAAGGAGGGTTTGTGGTTTTGAGAAGATACAACCTATTGTGCTTCTTTAGCTCTTTTGGTAGCCTCCACCCAACTCTTAGGCCGAGCCATGAGGACATAGGCCCAAATTTCATCCTTGAGGCCGCTGATAAAACACTCTCGGAAAAAGGCATCAGACATGCCCTCTGTTCTAAAAGCCAGGTGCTCAAAGGCAACTATAAAGTCTTCCATTGTTCCTAATTGTTTCAGCTTTTTCAAATGGCCCAAATGGTTGGTATCAGTGTCAAAGCATTCATAAAGCTCTGCCACAAATTGTGTCAAAGCAATATACCCTTGACACGAATTTTTTCTCCATTGCCACCATTGCCAATGTTCTTGATCTAGATGGAGAACACCATATCGGAGTTTGGCCAAGTCATCTGTAATGTTGTATAAAGAGAAGTAATGTTCCATTTGGGTTACCCAACCAGTGGGGTTCGAGCCATCAAATTTGGTCACATCCACCCGTGGAAGGTGTAGGTCACGTTGAAAGTGATGGTTCTGCAAAGTATGGGAATGAGAGGAATGGTCACCTTCAGTATATGGGGGTGAGGAAGAGGAAGGGTTATCTGTAGGGATGTGCAGTTTGGTGTAGAGTGCCAAAAAGACTGATCCAAGCTGGGTGGTGAGGTCTTGTTTGATTTCATCCATTGAGGACTGCATGGTTGTATTGATGGCGGCAACATTGGCACTGAGTTGTTTCACTTCTTATTAGGTCTCAATGAGACCAGATTGCAAGGTGTTGAAGCGATCTTCCAAGTATTGGCTACAAGTATGGGCCATGAGGATGGGAGAACTGAAAAGGGGCGGGCGGGGTAAAAAAAATTGCCGAAAAAATGATATGGATGAATGTGATAAGGGCAAAGAGATGAATCCAATGGAATAGGTCTGAAATAATGGTGAAAACTTTTCCAGACTTTTCTTTTTTTTTTTACAGAGTTATACTCCAGTCTTCGGTCTGAAGACTGCAGAGAGGAAATGCCCAAATGCTTAACCAGAAAGAAATGTGTATTTACTTGGCAACCCGAACACAGTTGCGCAACAATAGATCTTGTCTGTTTTAATTTGTTTATGTTTCTATCCCCAAGGGTTAGGTATTCAAGGGTTTTCCCTGTGTTATAGCTCTCTGATATACGTGCGGGGTCCAATAGTAGTACTTGGCCCAATATCTCAGAGCACTAACTAAGGAGGATAGACCGTACCCTTAGTCGTACTACCTGACTACCTAGGTACTAGAGAGTATCTTGTCGAATGTTGTTCTCGGTGACACTATAGCAGTCAGGTGGTCGATCAGTTTATCTAAAGAGGGCTTTAGGTAATCTAGGTCGATCCGTACACAGGTGTTGTCTAATGCGCTACCACTTGAAGGGGTACCAACAAGGGTTACAAGGGTGGCCAACAGATGTGCGCTTAAGTACCACTTGTATTTCCTGCGTGTATGAATCCCTCAACCATGGGTTTATGCGCGTAACGACAGATCTCTATGGCTTAAAGATGCTGGAATACGTCTCTACCCTGGAAAAAAAAAATAACCCACACTTTCTGCTGAGGAAAGTGCTCTGATACCACTTGTAATATACCAGATATAAAATGTATGCAAAACAGAAATAAAATGCTAGTAATGGAAGAATAACAACAATATAACCAGAACATTAACCACATTAACATTGAAATGATATAAGAATAACAACAGAAATAACACTTTGAATCTGAAAGCAATGTTCATGGACCTCTTCGAGGGGGCAACATCCAGTTGAGCAGAGCTCTATTACAATAATATCCAAGCTAGGGTTCTCATACCCTCGACTCCTATTTATACTAAAAAGAAGCATCTAGAGGAAGATCCTTCTAGAAGCGGAAGCTTCTATTAGGTCTTCTTA
>ML790510.1:501435-516131 GCA_009831015.1 Picea engelmannii | reverse complement strand
TAGCTAGGGTGGATATTGCACAATCGAAACCAAACTAATAGTGGAAGGGTTTTCCCAAAACCCCAACGAAAACGCTGGTTATAAGAGCACTTAGCAAGATATCAAATCATAAAGAAGAGAAGTGAGGCATTACCCTTCCATTATACTTTTCCAACCCCTTCTAGATCCTTCCTCCATGCCTTCTAGAACTTTCCTCTTTTTGACTAAATCAAGCCTTCTAAAACTTTCCCCTTTTGGACCAAATCAAATGTAATCTTTATTTATCCTTCAATTATTATTTAAACATTAAAAACACATTTTTAATGCTTAAGTGGTTAATTATTTAATGTCACTTTTAAATACATGACCTCCCATAACTGAAATGACCCCTATGACTCCCTTTTTCTTTATTGACAAGCCACACAAGTCCTTTCTAATACAAAATGGGGAAACCCAAAAATGGGGACATGACAATGGAGACTTGCAAACATAGGAAACCAAACCTCCACCAGGTTTGTTCATCAAAAGTTAGAAATGTCTTAAAGTTATACTTATGTCCCATAGCACCATAAACTAATATTTGATGATCTAGAATATAACTATCCATAAGACTATAAACTAGAAAAAAAAAAATGATCACACCAGTCAGCCAACGCTTGGAGGGGGAGGGGTAGCCTCTGCATCCACTCCCAAGATCAGATCCACGTCCTCAGAGTCCTCACGAGCCTTCTTCCTTTGTTGGGCCTCCATGTCCACCTCAATTGGACTGTCCTTTGTGTCGGTTGAGCTTGTCGACCCCATTTCCTTTTTTCCTTTATCTAAGTCCTCTTGAGCTTTTGTAGCTATGATTTTCACTCCAAAGATTGACCACAAACAACCTCAAACTTGCCTTCGATGATACACAGGGCGTGGATGATGCCCTGTTGTTCAACTTTTACATTAACCAGTGCATTAACGATCATAATTTTGACAAACTAATATGTTTCGGCCAAGCGAAAATATTTGTGTCTCTGGTTCTGGAATGAATGGGGTCCGCGACCCATTCTTTGGCTTCCTTCAAAACCTGGTCATCAACGATCTACTCTCGCTTAGCCACCATCGTTGCCTCTACCTCCTCCACAATTGCCTTAGCCTTGGCTGAAACTTTGTCGTCGTAATGACACTTCGCAATGGTGGCCTCGTACTTTGCTCTAGTTTCCGCCTTTTGAAGCCGAGAGGAAGAGGCAATTCCATTACCCCCACATCCCCCCTTCTTCGAGCCCCTTTGACCCTTCCCAACACCCCTATCCACAACATCGTAGAATTTCCACCAAGAGTCAAGACCACAAACCCACTTAGGACAGACACCACTGCTAAGAGAAAAAAGGTTCCAAAACTAGCGAAAAGCTCTTGACTACAAACCACTCCCTCTAAGATCCTGCTTACACTTACTAAGGCGAACCAAGTTGAAAAAGCAGACTTGCCGGGGCTCAACAAACCAACAAGTGGCCTTCCCTGACCAAGAGAACCTCAACACACATGTCAAGTTGACATAGTGGTTGCTCCTATGGGCCTGAATGTGTCTACAATGCTAAGGGAAATTCTCTTAAGGCATTAAAAAGGCCTAAGTGTTATCCATCATAACCAACTCCGGATCAAACCACCACTTTGCTAGATAATGCTCCTTCACATCTTTGGTACCCCCAAGAATTATAACCTCGATTTCATCATAACACCAACAATCCTACATCCTATACCTCACCTCACTTCTACACTGCAAGTCATTCATGGAAATAGTCAAATTGGAGGCCATCGTACCCTCACCACCCCACATCTTCATGTTGAGATAACTTACGACAAAACTGCCTGCAAACACGTATCCTCCCGACTCTCACCTTAAGTGCATGGTAGTGGGTTTGCTTCACCAACCACGTGCCCAACCTCCACCTCTCCATCTAACACCCCATCCGGGGATCTAATAAACTATATTAAAATCATACAACTATAGATATTAAAACTTGAAATTAGAAATGGCTCCCGTGTTCTATGACTTACATATGGTAATCATTATGTAATGGGAGGATTATTATCTTATTGATTGCATAACAAAGATTGATTTAATCCATAACAGGGATGATTTTAAGGATGGATTTGTTTTTTTTAAATGTAGAAACCTTGGCGAATCTTACTAATCCTTCATATGCCAATTATAAATGTTTAGCGATATTTTTGTAAAAATATTAAAATTTATAAGGATTTTATATAGTTTTTATAAAATTTTGGCGATTTTTAAGGTAAAATAATTTTATCCTATAGAATTTGAGCAAATCATTTTTAAAATAGCGAATCTTGTTTTTGAAAAAACCATGGAAAATTAGCCCATGAGCAAAATTTAGCCCCTAAAATCATCCATGATCCATAATTAAATAACTTGTAAGAATGACACTTTGAAATGACTTCAATGGATTAGAATTTTAATAACTTTTAATTTTTTATTTAAATTAATTATAATTTAATTTAATATGAAAAAAACTAAATTAAAATAATAAAAATAGAGATCTTGAAATCTAAACTCGCAAGTGATCCCTTTATTGTATGGTTTATACATGCAAATCATCGTGGAGTGGAGATTTATTATCTTATTATTCATATATCGAGTCATAGATAGACCTAAGTCCATGGTAGAAAGAACTATGTTTGGATTACTTGTAAGAACGACACCGTGATCTGTTATTTGAAATGACTTCAATTAGTGAGGACTTTAATGGGTTTTATGTTTCCATTAACAGGGACTTTAATGGGTTTTTATGTTTCCAGCCAAATGATTAGTTTAATCAACATTTTGATAAAAAAACATATTAAAATAAAAGGTATATTAATATTGAGACCTGGTCCTTTTATTCCATGACTTGTATACATAAATCATTATGTGATAAAGGTTTATTATATTGTTGATCTGAAATGAGTTAAAGATTGACTAAGTTCATCAGTAAAGGAAATTATTTTAAATTACTTGTAGGGATAAGATATCACTATGGTTTATTCTTAGTTTGAAATGAATTTATTTAGTAAATATAATATGAGTTTTATTAATTTATTTAACATTCAACAAAACTATATTAAAATCACAAAAATAAAGATCTTCAAACTAAAATTAGAAGTGTTTTTTCTTTCTTTGTGGTTTATGTATGCAAATCATTATGTGATATATGTTTTTTCTTAGATCACAAAATGAGTTTAAGATCGACAAAGTCCATCACCAAATGAGCTATAGTAAAGAGAAGTTCATTTTAAGAACTATTTATATATGGGCACATAAATTGTTTGGTCGTTGTAGCTTAATGAGTTGGTTTGAATAGACTATTTTAAGGCATAGTTTATTGTGAGGTCTTTTGGTGTTCTTAAGCTAAGGTTCATGTCCGATTAAGTCCCGTTGGGTGACCAATTTGTTGTTGTGGTTGGTGGTTGAGTTTCCCTTCATCCAAATATTTTCGAGTAAGGTGGGGATCCCACAAGGTTTTCCTTGCAAAAAAATATCTTTTGGTCATTGTATCAAACACATTGAGTTGTATATAATCATTAGCACAAGATGCACATCGCAATGGTGAGGCCTTGACACATGTAAAGGTGGTAAATTGATGTTGTAATGTTGTGGACATGATAGAAATCCTAGTCACATAGTCCCAACACCATGACTGAGTTGCACTAACTCAAAGTTTGGTCACACTAAAACAATGATGTGCTACCTTTGTGTATGCACCTTTATATTAGACACACATGCTAAAATAGTGCAAGCACACTAATGTAGATGGACAACTCAACACACTGTTGCATATGAATGATGAAAGGTCACATTGTATCCACTTCTCTTTGTCTCTTTTTCTTCTTGAATTTTATACAATTATATGATATAGAGAATACAAATAGTCACGACACACGAGATTCATATTCCCTTAGTAGATTATTTATACCTCGCACACAGATTATAAATAAGATGATTAGCTTGTTTAGTTCAAGAATAAATTATGACATACTTGCATATCCAACTCCATTAGAGGTTTTTCATCTTACTACACCATTGTTTAGATATATAGAGAGATAGATTTATTTTATTAAATTGTCCATGAGACCAAATAGCCATACAAAACAACAAGGTTTACATTTTGTGTGTCTTTTCCAAGAGAATAAAGCAATAAATTATTATAACTAGAGGCAGTGTTGTAATGACAAGATTCAAATTATGGACTTGACATACTTAATTGAATCTAGTCCCCCTCACTCTACATTAAGGGCTAGTTGAGTTGTTGCCTCCACTTTCAACAATCTATTTCTTATGAGCATTATATTCTCAACCAACCTTGATGCACTTCTCACTAGATCTTCTTGAAACACTGATTCCAGTGTCTGTTATGCAAATTCAACCTCTCACTAATTTGTGAGTATGTTGCACGATGTAGGAGAAAGTGTTGCTAAGTTTCTATCTCCCAATTTTTACATACTCAACATAACCATTCCTCCCATGACCCCTTAGTGTCCCAGCTTTGTGTTTCACATCCTAATCTTTGTGAGTTGGTTCTTAGTCGTGCTATTACCCATGTTTCTTTGTGAGATATGCATGAATCCTATTGGCTTTCAAAGAAACATTTAACATTGAATCTCTTTTACAACCTAAAACTCAAAATCCACTCAAAGTACAAACCTGCTACAGTGCATTACTTACATTTTCTCGACCTATAATCTCAAGAAAAATCACTCTTTCAATCTTTTCTCACATGCCTTTGGACAAGCTCGACCTTATATCTTTATATCTCTTCTCTCCTCATCTTTCCCCATCATTTTCTCGAGTTAAGTCTCATTGTACTTACTTTCCTCTTTTTGTAATCACTTTAAATGTCCCCCTTCTCTTTTTGTGTGTCTTATTTTCCAAAATCTCATTGATTACATTTTGCCACATGTAGACATTCATATTACATGACATTACATTAAATTATTCCATACATTCATCTTAATATTATTCATAATCTATTGTACATTCTATTGATGAAAATTGAGAGTTGAATTTGTTTTCCAATCTATCTATCATTTTATTTTTGTTGTAGCCATGTTCATCATAATCAATTAAACACTATATATATACAAGTTGAACTTCTCATAATGATTTAAATAATTATGTTAATTTCATGATAAGTCTAAATTAAAAGAACTAATCAATTAGAAATTCAAAATTGGTTGATAACATAAATGTTGCTCTCTCTTTCAAACATAGATTTTGATGTAACGATATGATCTCCTTCCCCACTAACTTTCAAAATCATAATTTCCTTTTGCCGACCACATCTTGGATGGGCTTTTTTAATGAACAAATTTAGGGTTGGACCTTAACTCTAGGCATTAAAATAACGGGGCTTAAGAAAGCATGACAAGAGCAGTGATGGAACTCGGATTTTCTTTCACTATCGATATCCTCTCACCCTAATTTTTAAGAAATATTAAATTCGTGGGTGTTTTAAAAAACAAAGCAACTTGTCCATTTCTCATCTCAAAAGAAGCATAGGGACATAAGATTTAGTCTAGAGGTCCGTGGCCCTAAGCCTACTACACTCAAGTTGATGCCCCCTGCATCCCTCGCAAACTCTGCCCCGATTCCTTTCCCCAAACACTATGATCATTACCACCACCATAAACCACCTCCATCACCAACCCCGACCCAGAAGAATTATTTTTGCCGCTTTATTTTAATATGCCGAGAAATACTACTGCCGTGTGAATTTAGAGGCGCCGGGAAGTTGGTCGGATCCCAAGGCTGTTTACCGGCGGGTTTCGAAACCCTGGCTTTTACTTCCAAAAAAAACCGCCATCAACGACAAAACCGCCGATTTGCGTCACTACCGGTTCTTTGTTAAGTAGTGCGCTGTTACAGTCTGAAGTCAAAGGCAGGAGGAAGACCATTCTGAAAAAACTTGCGAAACCCTCGATAAGCCGGACGACCGTCTGAAGCGTCTTCGGTGGGAGGAATTCGAGCGTTTTTATTGCTGCAGCGAGTGGCTGTGTCGAGGAGCGCGGTTTTTGGTCTCGGAAATCGGCGACGGAGTTCGGTCCGAGGCGTGTTAAAGAACGGGCGATTTCATTGAATGTCTTAGGCGTGAGAACACCACGCGGAGAGGACTCTCTGTTTTTGTCTAAAAGCGGAGGAAATTTAAAAGAATCGGCGAAAATGTTGCCGCTCGAGCAGAGAGCATGCGGAATAGCATAGCCGTTGGAAAGCTTGGGGTGCAGAGCGTTTTTGCCGTGGAAATTTGGTGAAAAGACGGTTTCCGTGCAAAGTTTGCAGAAGAATTCCGCGAGGAGTCGGTTTCTGTACATTTTAGTGCAATTTCGAGTCGCAGAATTAATTTGACGCACTGAATTGTTTGCCTTTTTAAGGATCGAAAGCTTGATAACATTCGCCAAAAGCTTCTCGTTAGCCAAGCTTTCCTTGCTTTTCCGCTCAACATCGAGGTTGTGGAGTTAGATATTTAAAGGCTTTAGTATTTGCTGCGTTGAATTGTAATTTTTGCCCCTCTGTTTAAGTTTTTCTATGTCATAGTACTAAAGCTTGAAAAATCATAGTCAACAAAGCCTTCCTAGATCCCCCTGTTGTTCAAATCTCTGAATAACGTTCAAAGTTACACGGAGAATAGGAACTGAATTGTTTTTCTTTAGCAGACCCTGGCTTTAATTTTGATATGGCTGACCGCTCAGTGCAAGCATACGGTACTAAGTTCTTTCTGCAAGCTACCAGCATTACTGCATAATTGTTCCGATAGCTTTGAAACCCTGACGTTTCTTTTTGATAGTCCCGTACAGGAGAAAATACTGTGTTTGACGGTGGAAGAAATGGACAACTTGCCGCTCAGCACTGCCCCGCCTCCAAGAAAACGGAAAGCTGGATTACGCCGAATACAAGCAGGGAGGGCTTCCTGCAGAGCTAGCTAGTGAAGAGTAGAGAAAGAAAACACGTTTTGATAACTGATTTGATAAGAGGCCACGGCTACGCTGAGTTGGGGGAGGGGGATTGGCGCGGAAACTGTGTTAAAGATTTTGAGGATCAAAGTCCGAGGAAATGGAAACAATATTAAAGCAGACCCTACGAGGCCTTTGCTGCAACACTGGTTGGAATTATGCCGTCTTTTGGAAGCTGAAACATCGGAGCCGCATGTAAGTTCTGTGATCATAGTTGAACTGTATCTTGTTGTTTATTGGTTATTTTGACGAAAAAGAACCATGGTTGTGCTTTTTTTCATTTCTCAAAGTGTTTGCATTTGTATTTTGCTGGGAGCTTACTCGATTTTCATCACTTATTCGAAACTTAATAGAGAAAACATGGAAGTTAGTTAATTGAACTAGTAATAAGATCAAATTGTCCAACACTCACTCATGGCCTGCAAATTCACTACGATAATCTTTTAGGTAAAACGCCCAAACATGTGACCAATTTTTGGATGAATAATTTGTATGTATAGTTGTATATATCTGTCAGATAAATCCTGTAATTACCATACTTACTTTAACATGTCTTGAGCCCGGAAGATAAGATAAATTTTGACATCACAAGATCCATTTTCTTTTTTAAGATGCTTTTGAAACTGTCATGAATTCTTCAGATATCCTGGCCATTTATTAAAATACAAAATATATTTGATGACGGTTAATGCAAAAAAAGCTGTTCATTTACAACTGCAAATAACGATAGTGTGTGCAAGTGATATTTTAAGTTGTTGCACCTGCCTGCCTGCATAAGCTTCATCAGCTGAAAGGAATATATAATTGTTGTGCTGTGTGATTTTCAGAATGATGCAGCATCCAGTAGGTACAGTTCTGAATTTTATCATAATAACTCCAAGAATTATTTTGCTGAATGAAAATAGCTTCTTGTTGTTCGATATGACTGTTATTGTCTCGTTCCATCTCTTGTACACCCTATTTTTTGAGAAATGGGTTTCTAGAACACTTGAAATGCTCCATTCTGTTTCTAATTTTGCTTGTAAATACGATTCTCCTTGATGACTCATTGGGGTTCTCAGTTCAAATATGTCAATATTCTGAGAGTGAATACTGATTCGAGGAGTGGTAAATGCATATGGAGTTTGAAAAGTTTAGATCCCAATGAGAAAGAACCTGAAGAAGTAAATTGTAAATTGTTTTTCTGAAATTTCGATGGTAAACAGTATAATAAGCTAGGGTGTTTGAACTTTGAATGATAAGAAAGAAACCAAGTTTCAGGGTTTCACTTAATTAACATATGCCTTTACGATCATGGACAGCTATTGAAAAATTGCCCGCCCCCTCCCTAAAAAACAGGGGTTGTATGAATGGAAATTCACTAAAAGAGTATGTCATATGGTATTCACATAACTTTTTCTGGTCGCTAAGATCATGGAAAGCTATTGAAAAATTGCCCGCCCCCTCCCTAAAACAGGGGTTGTATGAATGGAAATTCACTAAAAGAGTATGTCATATGGAATTCACATCAATTTTTCTGGTCGCTAATTACTAATTAGGAACATGTTTTTCTCACAAGTGTCAGAAAACAAGTTCTGTTTTGTTATATTTTTCCATGATTCTCAGAAGATCAATTTTCTGATAAAGGCAATTTGAACAATCGATATTCATGGACATAATATCAATTGAACCATTTCAGTAGCCTGATTTTTGACATACTTGAACATTTTTATTCTTGATTACTCCAGTACTCCTATCACTATGATCTCGTAGAAGGTTTTGTAAAAATGTCATTAGGAATCCTGTTTATACATTGAATATTTTTTTCCAGGTAATTAGTTGAATTTATTTTCCAACGTTTGTTGGATTTTGACTATAGTGTTGAAAAAATTTCTGGGCCTTGGTTTTCGGTAACTCAATTGAAGACTTTTGCAATGATATGGGAAACTGCTTTTTTCAGGCACTCAATTGGAAAAGTTTCACGATGTAAAAACTACATAAGACAAGTTGTGTGATGTACTCTGGAGTCTGGGGTTTGTGGGGAGCTAAACACCCAAACTGCCTGATGCAAAAGTAGCGACTCTGGTTGCCTGCTGTTGTTGAGTGCTTGGTAGTGTTTTTAAAACATTTAAAAATTCTGATTCTCTGGTTCTAGAAATCATTGTCCTATGGTTGTATTATTCTGTGCTGCTCCAAGCCTCCAACACTATTTTTGAACGACAAGTGCGATGCTTATTTAGAAAAATGGAACTGCAATAAGTCAGATCTGTTAGCCCTGAACCAAAGTGTGATGCTTGACGAGTTAGATAGTTGCTGTAGTTTTTATCTGTGTTTTTCCATCTTGGGTTTGAGATCATCATTGGGAGTAAGTATAGGTCATTTTAACTAAAATATGCATAACAAATAACTATTTTCATTCTAGGTGAATTTTGCTTCTAAGTAGAAGAAACTGGCGTAAATATTTGCCTGTTAAATTGAATTGTCTATAAAATTGCTGCTGAATTAAGAAGGGTGTTGTTTCTCATCATTGACATTGCAGGATGCTGACATGGGAAGATGGCTACTGTGAATCTGGAAATAGTTCAGCTGTAACAAACGCTTCTGGACATGTGGTACCCAGTTTGCTTCTCAATACCATGGGAAATGGATGTGAGGGGGCCTCTGGTCAAGACAAGTGGTCTGTTGGGGATCAAATCGGACCAGCTGTGGCAAAGATGTCTTATCAGGTTTTTTCACTTGGAGAAGGGTATGTATAAATTTGCATGCACAGGATATACCTCTGTTGAAGTTAGTTTTTTATCTTTACATTCCTGTTGTTTTGGCATCTTTTCAATCTTTGAAGTCAGGGCCGATGTCTAAGTTTTTCTGCTCCACGCTACATCATGATCTGGGATTTAGGTGTTAGATGTTTCCTTTTCGTTCTGTTTTCACTGCTTCTGTCAGTTAGATCAGGGCAGAACTTCAAATACTCATTATTTCTGGCTTGCAATCAATGTTAAGCTGTTTTTTATCCTTTTTGGGTAGATGTTATAGATTCTTCTATTTTAAAAGGGAATAGATTACAGAAATTTATACAAAACTGAACCCAGATTGCTCTTAGTCTCCATAGGCTCTATCATTTAAAAAACATTTTTCCATAGATCTAACATTAAACCTACCAATTCTATAGATGGTATAATAATATACATGAATTTCATACAATCGCCATTGTTCAATATAAAGAAAAAATATTTCATACTCTCTAGCTCTGATTAGCATTTTTGGTTTTCTCAAAGAAATTATTCACTGAGATGTCCGAGTCATTATTTTCACTGTCTTCCTCTACCTGTGGGAATTAACCTCCAAAAGGACCAGTGTTTCCATCTTTGTCTGAAGGATCTGAACTCTGATAGTTCAGGTCTGATAAAAGACCATCATATTCTTCTGCTTCAAAAATTCAGATCTTCTAATATCAGTCTTACGTTCCCTAGAATTTTCCTAAGTCACAAGTTTCTCAATGCTATTTACTCTTCCTTTTGTACCCCTCCCAGTTTCGGTCACACAAGAATTGTGCAGAATATCTGAATGTAGATATCAACGTAAATCCAATCACCTCACACATGAAAAGCCTGTTAATGGATTTGGATATGACTCCAAGGACTGGTGTGAATGATTTTTCATTCCATCTCTTTAAAATATGATAAAAGATGACAATTTTGAAGTTACTAACTACATCCCTAGTCTCCAAAAATTTGCCCTTCAGAATGGGGTCCTTAGGGTTATATTCCCCTTTAAAGAATCTAAATAAACTCAGCTCCCAGAAAACTTTCACCATTCTAAACCCCAGCTTAAAAAGCTTTGTAAGCAATACCTCAGTGTTAATACCCAGAACTGATTTTTATTTGCCCCACTTATTCTCCATGACAAACAAAGTCTCCTCCACATACTTTACCTAGTTTGCCATGGGAAACTCTGTCGCACAGCTAAGTAGGGTGTTCTTCCTCTCAAGTTGGCAGGTTGGAAAGAGTGGATATCGACTTGGCTATTCCCTTGGTCCAGGCCTCTACGGCCACTCTCTCAGACACTAAACCAATTCTTTTAAAGTTAAGAGTGAAATTAAAATTGAAATTGTATGAATGTTCTTGAATGAACAAAATAACTGTTAGTGGGATTGGAAAATCAAATTAGCATGTAAGTTATGTCTAACTGGGGAGAAGAACTATATACTTTTTTTCAAAGGAAAAAATCGTCATTTCTATCAAGGAGAAAAGAAATCACACTTAGAGATCATAGTATAGAGGCTTCAGAAAACCCGCTATCAAAACTAGCTCCGACAATAAGTCTTCATAAACTATAATGACCTTCTCAACCTCCTCTGTCTAATTGGTCACGACTATCTATATATATGAATTCTTACATTATCATAAACACAACTAGAAAATGAACCCTCCAATTGTCATAAAAATCTGAAAAAAAACAGCTCTATAGATTCATCACCTTCGGTACAGATACAACAAAAACAGATAATAAAACTCCTGCTATCTCCCCTAGAAAGTGAGTCTTCTTTAAGCATAGGTGTCCTCAGAAATTGGGACAACAGCCTCTTTAATTGCGTCAAATAGTACTTTCCCTACCATAAGCTGGTGTCCATCCTTAGAAAGTCTGTCCACATCTTGATTCTGTCCTCGATAAACATTTGAGAAAGAAATTGATTCAATTCTGCCAGCTATTGTCTTGATCTGGTCCCCCAAAGATTTTAAGTGAATATTCAGGAGCTGGCCTGACTGCTTCATCCAGTTGATTACTAGCAGTGAATCCCCGAATACCTGGAGGGTTCTGACATTCTTTTCTAGTGCTACCTTTAGGAGGAGTCTAAGTGCCATTAACTCTGCAAGATTATTTGAACCTTGGCCTAGTGCAGCCTTCATTCCAACACAGTGATTTTCAGCAAGGAATTGAAGAAATATATACTTAAGGTAATCATAATAATAGAACAATAGAAGAAAGGAAAAATAAGAGAGTGTGAAGCCAACTAAAGTATCACTAAAGCAATAGGACATTTGCTTTTGAAGTGTATTCTTCAAACCCATGTGGGCCCCCATAGTAGCGCTTCATAATTGGAATGAAATGAGATGTGGTGAGTTGAATACTAACAAACAGGTAGGCATCGTCTATGACATTAAAGTCACCATAAACTTGTTGAATAATGCTCATGCTAATAAATAATCGCTGGCAAGACAAGTCAGCAATGTGCTCTCTCTGTTGGATCCTTGATTCCTTGGTGATGTTTGTCTTTCATCTCTAAAGATGATAGTATGCTATTTTCTTTTAGAAAGATCTATGCAGCTACCTTTGCTTCTGCCTTAGGAAATCATTCTTGCTCTCTTACCATTCAAGGTTGAAGTCCTAGGACCTTGTTTATCTCTTGGCCATGCCTTGCTTTGTATCTGGTTGGCCAGAAGTTTTGATTGATCCTGATAATAAGTGGGTCTCTGCACTATTTGACATACAAATTGATTGAGTCTTTCCAATTTGTGTGAGCTACAACAATGCCCCTTGAGTAACAAAATATCAAGTAGAGGTGTGGATCCCTCCCATCGAATATTAGCCACGCATTTGACCGCTTGGTGGTAAGAAACAATATGGAACATAGTTGCCGACTGTAATGGGTGAGCTCTAGAACATAATATGAGGGATAGGAATTGATCCCTCCCATAGAGAGTATTAATTGTGCATTTGATGGTACGGAGATAAGAAACAATATTGAACATATTTGACAAGTGTGATAGGTAGGTTCAAATTCTGCATAGACAATCTCAGTGGATGCCGTCCACTTATAGCCTATGATGCACGAGAGCAAAGTGTCTTGGCACATGTTGTCTTAAATCATTTCTACTCCTAGTATTTGAACTTACTGTCTCTGAGTTGTATTTGTACTTTGGGATTGCATGGTTGATTGCTATCTTTGAAATGGCTCAAGTTTTCACCAATTTCTTTTTAATTGGGAGTTTGCTAGTATCTTGTTAAATTGATTTCTACAGTAAGAGTAATTAAGGTTTCAAGGTTCATGGAAACTACATGTAATTTTTAGTTTTGTATGAATTGATAAAAAGTTTTCTGGGGACATTGAATGCAAATTGTGAACATTTCTATGTTTTTTTTGGTAAATATACTTCTTAAATTCTGTTTAATATACAAAGTTACAGAGCATATTACAAAAAGGAGGGTATGCAGATAGGCTGCAACCATAATGCAAAACACGGGGAGAATGAAAACCTTGGATGTCATGCTCTTTACTGAATGCATATAATCAATCAAAACCAGTCAATGGCCTCTAAATCAGTACGTCATTAATACTATAAAGTCTGAAAAGAGGGCCCTCAGGGGCAATCCAAAGCAACCCATCATCATAAATGTACAATTATTTTAGAAATAATCAGCTGCCGGGTTATGAGTCTAGAGACACCATTATAGCAGGATGGAAGCGACTTGTCATTGTTTTACTTTCATGGGCAGCCCATTTCTGGAGGCAGCTTTGCTATAATGGAAGCGACTTGTCATTTCTCTGTAGCAACCATCAGCAACATTTTCCTGAGGCCAGCTCCATCTTTGCTTGCTTCTGTCTCTGGAAACACTGCCTACTTGATGCTTACGTGGCTGGCTTGGTCCCTACCATTATTGTTAGGATGGAGTTGGAGATGGAGCTGGAGAAGAGTCTGGTGGGATCCAACTCATTATGCATGTATCTCCTCCCCAAAACTCTAATAGCTGGTGAAGGTGGTTTCTGTCCATCAACACTTGTCAACTAGAGCCTGGATCTGCAATGACAAATTATTGACCATTGCCACTTTGTCAGTCCATGAAAAATCTAATACAATTTCCTTGTTTTTAAACACAATATCGTTGTGACACTTCCAAATACAGCCTAAAGTTTCAATTCTATGCATATGCTAGCACAGTGTTGAAATTCATGATCCAATGTTGTTTGTTGCCCACAATGGCCGATTTCCAAGGAAAGGAGGTTGGGGAGAATTGACCATAGAAGGAACCATCCCAACTTTGGCCTTTTGACAAAACTAGAAAAGGTGTTTTAATGTCTCCGACCTTACACAAATAGTTATGTTGAATGAAAGATTAGGATGTAAATGGCCTTTTTAGGCTGGAGGGGGGCTTTCCATTTTGCATTCATGAATGGAATATTATAATTTTATTTTGCCAAAGTTTCTGTTGTCAGCTATGAAACATGAATCGTTCAAAATGCCCCCCGTGTCTCAAATCCTACGTGGGGACACGAGATCGACTAGATTCGTGTCCTTCACACGTGACACAACCCAAATTCGTGGCGGACACGAATCTGGATAGTGTCCTGATTTAGTGACACGTGTCCCAACTTTTGGAGGCCTATATTTCAGGAAAGAGCATACCTTGATGAGGTGGAGGAGGGCTTCATAGAGTTTTCCATTGGCACTGGGAGATTTGGAGGCTATGATGTGCTTAGAGACAGGGGGGCCAAGAATCCCTATGTTTGGTGGGTAACTCATGGGGCAACATGCCCTCTTCTACCGCAGTTAGCCATGAGGCTCCTCTCTCAGGTTACTTCATACTCTTGTTGCGAGAGGAATTGGAGCACATATGGGAATTTGTATAGTTTGAAGAAGAGCAGGCTTGAGTAGTCCAGGGCAGAGACAATGGTGTATGCGCACAACAATCTCCGTCTTATTTACAGGCAAAGAGAAGAGTGGGTGAAGGGAAAGACAAAGATGTGGGATGTGTTTCCT
>ML790510.1:472681-494260 GCA_009831015.1 Picea engelmannii | reverse complement strand
TACCCTTTACATCACAATTAGGGCTACATGTAAATCTTACACTTAGACAATATAGCAAGGGATCCACACGTCCACTAGTGCTCAACCACTAAGGACACGTCCACCTGTGCTCAGCCACATGGACGTCATACTCAACAGAATCATCGGGAGTACCACATTGTCTCAACTCTCACACAGAGAACAATACACCCATCACATGGACACACCCAACCACCGGGGGACGTCTCAACTCTCCAGAGGAGAACGATGCCCCAACCACTGGGGGACGACTCAACTCTCACACAGGGGAGAACGATGCCCCATCACGTGGGTGTGCCCAACACTGGGCCCCCTCTCAGGTCGACTCAACTCAGTCACAGAGGAGAACGTATCCTGGAGGATGTCTCATGAAGCTGCAATTATCAACAGGGTGTGCGTCAGACTCTGGACTGAGTTGTGATGACGTGAGGTCTCTTGCTTTGTACTCCTTTGGATTGAGTTGAGCCAGCTTGAGATGGTCTCCTGCCTTGTACTCCTATGGACTCGGTTGAGTCGACTTGAGATGGTACTCCAGATGATTCTCCCGTCCGGTGATAGAGATCTGTTGAGTATGACGTCCCTGTGGCTGAGCACAGGTGGACATGTCCCTAATGGCTGAGCACAAGTGGACGTGTGGATCCCTTGTTATATTGTATGAGTGTAAGATTTACTTGTAACCCTAATTGTGATGTAAAGGGTACAAGTCGGCCCCACCATATGTGAAAGATATTAATGTTTATGTAATGATTAATTATATCACTGAGTTATTGAGGTCGACCCTATTGTGCCAAGAGACACACCTATTGTTGTGTCTAGTCTTGTATAAATAGAGGTGAATCCCCATTGAGGATTACACACTCACTTGTCATTTGGAAATTTCAGCAAGTGCATGTACGACTGAAGTGCACACCTTTCTAGGGCGTAAGTTTCAAGGTTGTAGAGAACCCTCTTGTGTGCATCTAGGGTTTATGGTTTGGGGGATCTTCTCTTGAGAATATAGCAAAGGATTGCTGGGTTTTTCCCCTGTTTGAGAAGGGTTTTCCCAAGATACTTATTGTGTTCTTGTGCATGGTTATTCTTCTTGTGATCTTGGTTATTGCAGCACTTGTGTATGGTGTTGCTGCATTGTTTATGGTTCAAGTACATGCTAAATGAAATAAACCTCATGCTTGAACCTAACAATCTTTAAAATTCAGCAAACAACAAGGTGTTGGAGATGGTGATGAGGGTGATCTTGCCTTTGTGGCGAAAGGCAAGGAGACGACTGGACAAGGTCCCAAAGGAGGGGCCAAGCAACAACAATAGAGAGGAGGGCAGAAGAAGGACATGAGCAAAGTGAAATGCTTTGCTTGTGGTGAGATGGGGCACTATGTTGGACAATGTCCCAAGAAGAAGAAGCATGGTGGTATTGCAGTGACAACAGATGAGGAGTTCACTACTCAGTTTGAGAGGGAGTGTGCTTTCATGGGTTGTTGTTTGACAGTTGAGACACCATCCAATGGTTGGTGCGTAGACAAAGTTGAGGAGGTCCCGCAGATTTAGAGTGTCGCAGCTCAGGGGACTCAGACTCAGTTATCGAGTACACCGTATTCAGGGGTGACTGGTCCACCCGGGACAACTTCAGTTTCAGAGTTGTCGAGTATACAGACAGTTGGTGCAGATGCTTCAGGGCCACATACTACTTTGCAGAGATTCGTTGGAGAGCCTTAGAGGTTGGTCAGAGAGAGCAGGGCATCAAAGAGGTTTGGGTCCCACTTGGCTATGGAGACACGCAGATCTGTTTCAGATTCCACTTCAGGAGGAAGTCACTTGGTGAGAAACCAAGGTGAGGATTTTTGGTGAGATGCCAAGATCGAGAGATTCTTGGTGAGATGCCAAGAGCAAGGGACCTTTGGTGAGATGCCAAGGTAGAGACCTTTGGTGAGATGCCAAGATCAGGATCTTTGGTGAGATGCCAAGATCAAGGCTTGGATCAAGAAGGACTTTGATTCAAGGAGATCGTGGATAGGTGGAGATGGACTTCCATCTAGGGATCATGCAGGTCGAGTAGATCAGAGTTAGAGGCCACTTTTGATGATCAAGTTACAACCAGACTCATCGAGTCTTTGCCAACAGGCAAGGATGTCCACTTCAGGGACAAGATTGGAGGGGTGAGTGACACTTTCCTCGGTAAGAGGGAGTGTTGAGATTTGGGTACCTTGGAAGGTGGTCCCCTTGTGTTTGTGAGTCTCTAAACACAAAGGGGGAGACTATTACCCTCATACCTTTACTTTATGTTCTAATTTCACATTGACTTAGGAGACTTAAGTCATAAAGTGAAATTAGTCACTTAAGGATAAAGTGACATTTAATTCACTTGAGTAAAGTGAATTAGAGAACATAAAGCAAACTATGGAAACTTAAGTCAAAGTGTGTTTCCAAATGAGATTTATGAGATGTGATCTCATCCATTGATTAGACTTGAGCTAGATGCGATCTAGGCCCTTATCTTTTAGGTTTGGCCTAAGAGAGGCTAAAGGAGGCAAGAGGGTAAAGAGAGGCTCATTGTCACTTGAGAGAGTTGAGTGAGGAAGAGGAAGAGAGGAATAAGGGTTTGGAGAAGGCAAAGGGGGCGCACCATTGAAAGAGAGTAAGCAAGCTTGTGGAGGCGCACTTGTGGGAAGCAAGGGAGGTCAAGCTTGAGGTTCTACACCCGTGGAGAGTAAGCTAGGTGGAGGGCGCACTCATAAGAGTGAGGGTGCATTCTAGTTTACAAGGGCACTCAAGCAAAGAGTAAGGGGCACACTTGCTTATGGAAGGTGCGCATAAGGCAAGGAGGGGTGCAAGGCTGAAGGCAAGAGGTGCTCTATCAGTTAGGAGCTTTTGTGGAGGCAAGGGGCGCACATAGAGTTGAGGGCGCAAGCTTCTATCCATTTGGCTACCAAGAGGGGCGCAAGTCTTATCTAGCAGGCACATCTACAAGGAACTTCAAAGCATCCTGAGTTGGGTTGCTATTGTACCAGGTTCACTTGTATTTATTTCCTTGTTGTACTCTTGCTTTGAGATCTCCAATATCTATCCATCTCTCTTACTGGTTTTCCCCATGGAGGTTTTTCCAAGGTCATGTTGACCAAAAACTACATGTGTTCATTTGTCATGTTTGCTTAGTATTTTCAGTTGTAGGTTGTTAAAGATCCTAGAGGTGTGTTTGATGTTTAATGCATGTTAAAGAAGTCTAACTTGGACAGAAAAACCATCCATAATGAAACCTTATAACAAGAGGCATTAAAGAGCATCAAACCAAAGATTTTTGGGCAGATTTTGATAGGGTAAAGTTCCGATACAGTGGCTGTTTTGAACAGCGAGAAGGCTGTCCTAAAATAGTGAGAAAAACAATTTGAAAGTACCCAAATATAGTGCCCAACAAGATGTCAAATGACAGGCCTGTTGGGCAGCCCATAGGACCTCAAAAATCTTCATGGAGTCCCCTCCCAAGAAGAGCATCACTTTGCTATTTGTGAAGTAACACAGGAAGCTCATCTCACACACTTAGAAAGTTCTCCTCACGGTTTTTCTAGAGAAGACAATGTGCAACCCAATGCAGAATCCGTCTCTCCTTTTGTGCATGACTTAACCATCAACAGAGAAACGATAACATGATGTGCTAATGCAATGGTATGATAACATTTTCCAGGAGCCCAAAAGCATCTTGACAAACTACTTAGTCAAGAATTGGATCGACTTGGTTTTAAAGTCCTCACTTCCAAACAACTCGCTCTAATGCAGATCTATATGGGAGAATGACAAGATCCATTGCCATGTTCAAGAACTCATCAATTGGGGAAAGATCAGGCCTAGCAGATCTCCTTGTGGCAACCCCATCCTCCATGCACCCAAGAAGGATGGCTTGTGGTACCTTTGCATCACTATCATGCCCTCAACAAGATTGCAGTGAAGAATTGGTATCCCCTATCATGTATCGATGATTTGCTGGATGAGCTGCAAGGTGCACAGTACTTCAGCAACATCAACCTTAAATTTGGATACCATTAGGTACTTGTTAATGAAGCTGATATTTGGAAAACAACATTCAAAACGGAGGAGGATCTTTATGAATAGTTGGTTTCACCCGTTGTCCCAACCGTTGAATCTTCATGTGCCTAATGAGTGACATTCTCAGGCTCTTCACTGTCTCCTTCGCCGTTGTCTATTCGTAGGACATTCTCATCTATAGCTAGACATGAGAAGAATATTTGAAGCATGTTGCACACATCTTGGACACATTGCACCGACACAAGTTGTAATCAAATTTGGGTAAGTGTACCTTCAACACAACATAAATTCAGTATTTGGGCTTCATCATCAAGCATTGGCCTTGCCCATGCAACAACATAGAGCTGCAAAATTTCCTTAGCCTTGTGTTTTTCTATCAAAGATTTGTGTTCTGTTTTTCTCGTATCCCTTGGCCGCTGAGTCAGATCATGCGTGCCAAGGCAACATTACATTGGATGCTGATGTAACAATGTGCATTTGAAGAACTCAAAGCGCACCAATGCTCTATGCTAGTGTTGGCCAATGCTTGACATCCATCACCCTTTTGAGATAGAGGACCAATGCATCAAATTATGCGCTTGGTGCATTGCTCACTCAACATGGACATCTTGTTGTGTTTCATTTAAAGACATTTAGTGACATTGTGGAGAGGTACTCCACCTATGACAAAATTCTATGCCATTATTTAAGCAGTAAAACAACAATGACACTACATTTTTGGAAAAGAGACTGTCATTCCTTCAGATCACAATCCTCTTCATTTTTTGCACACAGGGTAGGCTGGAGAATGTATGTGACATGAACTGGATGACTTATCTGCAACAATTCGATCTGGTGATAAAGCACAAGAAGGGGAAGATAATAAAGCAATGAATTGCCTCAGTGGGCCACTGGTTACAACACTTCTTACTGTGCTCAACACTCAAGACCATAGTTGTGATGATTGGGTCTCCCTGACCATCTGATCCAAATTTTACAAAGACTTATATTGATTTCGATGAAGATCACTAGATTGCCATGTTATCACTCAAAAATACCCTAAAAGAATGAATCAAAGGTGTCCAGATAACCATCTAGGGGGTGTATTCCTATCATCAATCACACCCTTTCTCACCTTCTAGATTGGTTCATGCCAATCTGAGAGGTGTCTTGTTAAAAGATTTGAGCTCTTACGAAAAAAGGTTCGAATCTACAATAATCTTTGCTGACCTGCAACTTGTTACTTCAAATCGTTACCTAATTCTTCAAATTAGCAAACATAAACTTCAGATTTATGAATAGATTCTTCAAATCAACCCCAAAATCTCATAGATCCTCAATAATTTCGCCTTGTTTCTGCAAAAATAGTTTCAGAACAACAAGCAAAATTGACAAATCAGAATGGTAAAAACTTCAAGTCAGCATGAAAGCTGAAACCTATTGCGCTACCTGCAAATCTGCAACTTCGTGCTTATAACACCAATGAAATTCTACAAAATTCAGCTTTAAAATCACTTCAATTAATCGATTTTATTGACTGGCCCTTGATCTTGTAAAAGAAGATAACTTGCAAGGTGAAAAAATGTTACAAGTTGAGAACTTTAGAACGAGATCTTCAAGTGACAAGAGTTACAAAGTAGAATTCTTACACACACAATATGCTTAGATGGTTGCCAAAAGAAAATTGGTTCAATCATCATTATCCAGAGTTGTAGAGAGTACGTAGTCGGAAGAACTTGGATCCATATCACACACGCTTATGGATATGAGAGGATTCAAAGAATCACACTTAGATTTTTCTGTCTCCTCACATCGACTATGGGAGTAATATGAGATACAACCAACAAGAGCTTGCAGCTCAAAGATTCTAAGCCTAAAGTAGAAGAGAAGAGAAGCAAGAAGAAGGATGGAAAAATGATGACATCTATGGATAATTCCTTTGCCTCCTCCCATTCTAATACTTGACACTTGACTTATTTGTGAGTTGCTTCTGAAATAAAACCTTGCCTAAAATGTATCATGCCATGCATGACTTACATAGGAGATAAACATTCACATAAATTATCCTAAAATAACCCAAAGGAGGCACCTAACTTGGGTGCTTTCATCCTCACAATTTGTGACGTGTGGAGCGCTTTGTTTGACTTCACATAGAGTGTCCTATCTTGCCCAAAATATCATTGGATAAGCCTCAATTAATGTGCTCTCAAGCAAGATCACCAATAGATAAGGTCAAACATATCTTCTAGTGGAGCACTCTCCTTAGCTAAATTTGGAGTGGATAAGTGATGGAAATAAATGCCAAAATCACCCTCATTCAAAGCACCCTCCACACTAAAAATAGAATTGAAGACTAAGCGGACAAGGATAAGATACCATGTCTCCTCCTTGGCTAAATTTGGAAAAAGTCTAATCACTGAAAAGAGCCAGGGATAACATCAAATGGAACATTCCTCATCTGTTGCAAATAATACCCAAATCTGAGATAAAGTCAACCATGTTGGTATATACCTAATGCAGTTGCACAACATTGATGTGGAAATAGTTCCTCCCGATGTAGAATCTTCAAGAACAAATATCTCATTGCTTGATATAGTCATGTCCATAGATAACACATGCAAAAAATAACTAGCATACCCCCGAAGCAGGGGAAAGGCAATGCCGAAAAAACTATTTTTTATAACCATCATATTTAGTGAGAAAATAGATGATGAAATAAAGATAATATAGATAAGTGAATGGTGTAATAATTTTTCTAAAAAAATCCAATGATGTTACATGTGTACATTTTTTAATTCTAGATATCATTTAAAACTATTTGCTACCCAGATATCGAATCATTATTTGTGAAGAAAATGAAATAAATTATAAATACCCTTGAAGTAGGGGAAATTGAACGTTGAAATGAAGCAGGGTGGTACCCTCGAAGTAGGGGAAATGGAACGTTGAAATGAAGCAAGGTGGTTTTGTTGTTCAAAGATAGAGGGATTTGTTTTTTTGATGAAAATGAATACTTCAAAAGGTCTTATCGTTGGATAAATGTGAATGCACATATCATGGAAGGATGTGATACATGAGGTCTTGATATGCTCGTAATTGGTGTTTCAAGAACAATACAATGGTGACATATAAAGAGAATCTTCCAAGGACTATTGGGGTAGGAGGAAATAGAGCGTCATTGTGTGTCATGGCATTTTCATGGGTCACTGGTACAATTCAAATAGAGGTTGGAAACCACTAATTCAAATGAGGTCCATTGTCCAAAGTGCACGAGAGAGTCACGGCTTCAACAATTTGCAATAATAATGACTCATTCTCTCCCAATGACAAGTTCGCAAGAATGGAGTTTCATCCAAAGTATGTATGAAATTCACCCATGGAAGGATGAGGAAAAAACTTCAAGTTGAAATGACTATTGAAGCACCAAATCCATTGACTATTCTTTGTATGATTTCTCATTGTAATCCATATATCCACACAATTTCATTTAGAATATTCTAGACATGAACAATTGAATGGTTTCTTGTCTCTTCTATTTGGGTTATATAAGTATGAAGATAACATGAGAAGAAATGTTATAGAAAGGAAATATAATCTGAAAAATAACAAAGACTAATAATAAAGCATCCAATGATGAGTTTGGAGAGCATCATATTATCCCATTAACAAATATTATTGGAAGTTATAGAAGTACATTTTAATTGAAATTAATATAAAATTTCTCACTGAATATAAAGTTATATTCTTTATCAGACATCACTTGCTTGTTTGCCATGATAATTCCCACAAATCTAACCACATTGATTTTCCATACTCCAACATTTGAGAGCAGGGATTTATTTTTCGTAACCTATACTACAACATGCACAAAAGGAAAACTATAATCGTGGAAGAGCTAAATGATATGTTGCAGAGTGGGTTCTTCAAAAAACTAAATTTCAATGATATTCACATAGATCTGTATACATCCAAAAGCATTTGTGAGGGCTTAGTAGAAATCTTTTCAAGTGGTGGAAAATTTCAATGTATTTCAAGAGGTATTTTTTGTTACATGATTAGGCCATTGCACCACAATTTCAAGAATGAAAGAAAATGGTGACATGAATTAAGCGAGAATATTTTAAATAAAATTCAAACAAAGACCCGCACTTGTAGAGATGGATCTGATGAATAACGTCGCGCTCAAATAACATATATCTAACGAATTGTTTACAATAGAGAAAAGTTAAACTTACGTTCCATATACTTGCATTTAAATAGCTACTCAGGTTTAGAAAATTCAGATGAAAGAATTAATTATTTGATTCATGATAGACAAGAACTCTTATTTAAGAAGAGCTGTTATTTAATTTAGTTATAATATGGACGAATTAACACAACTGATTTTTTTTCTCTTAATTTATAAACAGTACCAATCTCTAACCTTAATTTGCATGGAGTCATTGAGCCATATACTTTTTTAAAATCTCGGTTTACTTTAAATACAACAATGATAACAGGGAATAGCTTTTCAAGAAAAACTGGTAGTCCAAATAATATTTTGTTAAAATCCCGCAAGTTACTTTTTTTGGTTAACATGTTAAAACATAAAAACGAAATTTTAAAATATATATAATGTATGGATGGAGACACCAACTTTTACTATATGGAAATTAGTTGGAATCCAAATGAATTCAAGAGAGTGGGGTTAGTGGAGAGCCCATCTTATGGGACAAGTTGTGAATGCAATTTAAAATACATATGGTGAGATTAGTGATATTTATTCTTATGTTTTTAAGATCATTACATAGAGAAAAGCAACATACTCTTACATTACTCTTACATTTTGTATACTAAAGATATTTGTGTACATATACAAATAATATTAAAACAAAAAAAATAAATTAATTGAATAAATGAAAAATAATTAATGGCCATTGATTAATGTCAAAACTTAAATAATATAAGTTTATTATAATTTTCAATTTTTAAAATAACACTGATATGCACATCAATTTTTTTTCTCTTTTTAATAATTAATAAATATAAAACTAAGATAAATCTATGTTATTCTATTTAAATTGTATTAAGTAAAAAAACTTAAAATCATAATGATATTATCTTTAAATTATATGCCCAACTCATTTAAGTTATCATAAATCTAAAAAACTTAAACATCCACCAAACCCTACGAAATCATTGTATAACTCAAAATCGCCATTGAAAATATAATATAAACCCTCCATTGCTATTTGAAACCGCCCAGCTAAGATTCGTAACTACCTGTGTGAACATATTATCCATTGGAAGCCTCGTCGTTAATTTACCATGACCATTAAGAGAATAACTAATAGATTAGAAGTTAACCAAATGAAGATTAGAAAATTAAAAAAAACAAAGGAAAAGACAAAAATCGGAAAATAGATTGAATTAGGGAATTCAATATTTATTATCCATTATAACTATTTACTTCCTACCCTTGTTCGCAGTTGTAGAGGTACTTATTCCACCAAGTGCTTATTGTATTGAGAAGTATAATTATGGGGTTCAGTATTTCTTCGATGGGGAGTACCAAGTGGTGGCCTGCCTCCCCATTGTGCCTGTCTAGAAGATTAAAAACACAATCTTCAGGGAATTGAAAGGAAGGAAGACAAGCCAATCAAAATCAGTCAAGAAAGTGAAGTTAAGGTAGATAGTTCGGATTTTGACTGAGATTGTTCTCTTGTGATTGCCATTGCTTCCTACTGTCAAGCTCAACTTTTGAGGGATGTATTTGGAACTGAAGATGATAGTTGGCTGTAATGAGCTGGGGGCTTGGCTTGGCTGTCTTGCATACGAAGTATATAGGGGACCAAATTTTACTTTTGTTGGTATAAACCGTAAGTGACTTTGGCTAAATAGTTACCCTAGAGACCTGGCAACTAAACCCAAAGAATTATGTTCTATGTAGTGCGGCAATCCCCCTCTCCCGAAAAAAGAAGTTGTGCCAATGACAGGCTAGGCAAAGTGGTCGAGTCTAAACTCTATGGAAGAACATTGAACTAAATCAAAGTAGAGTGGATTACAGTGCTTTTCAAGTTTGGTAGAGCAAAAGGGAAATAAACCAGGTAGGAAAGACGTCTTTCTTGGATTACCAGTTTGGAAGAAAAAAAAGATGATGGGGTAAAGAAAAACAAAAATTCAAGAAGTGGGCTCAGATGGTGTTTTACCTGATGATTGATCTTGATCCTCGGGAACGCCCTCCTCTTCTTTGGGCACATCATGAAGGACAACAATATGATCAGGGGAAGGGACAACCTCGGGCTCCTTTGGGTACCTGACAACAACAACGGGGCAGATGCAATGGTGAACGAAGTAATCGATGACACTCCCGAGCTTGCTCTTGCAATTCCTCTTGGAGGCCCCTGCTTCCTTGCTCCCCATGATGACGACATTGACGCCAAGCCTCTCGTCCTCGAGGCAGATCAAAAAAAATGTAAACGCATATCAGGATAACTGGTAAATATGCAAACAAATTCACGAAACCATACCAAAAGAAAGCATACTGAGATGGATCCACAGATGCAAACCACTTCATAGGATTGCTCTATACATATTTCTTCTCATGCACAAGGCTACTCTTTACATGTTTCTTCTCACGTGATCCTGCTAAAACCCTACTATAGTTTATGGGTGAAGGCAGGGACAAGGACTGAGGCGGTGAAGCAGCGTATGGGGGAAGGCAGGGAGAAGGGCGGTGAAGCAGAAACTCTGTAGCAAATCAACAAATCACACGTGGTAGATAGAAGGAACACATGGCCGGTTGTGTATTGACAGACGACGAAGAGTCGAGGGGAACTGCCCCTTAAAAGAACGCCTTTGACGTAATGACTACTAAAAGTAACAATTCCTCAAAATGTCCTCATACACACAATAATGAGACTCACTAAAAATACAATCACCTAAAAATAAACATTGCTGAAAATAACAAGTCTTGTCCAATTTTGAATTGAAGGAATCCAACCACTTTCTATTTATAGTAATAGCAAAAAATAGATTGTTATGTTTAGTTAGTACCAAAAATAGACATATGTGCATGAAATTTCACATGCAATTAAGTCATTAATCTATGACCCGTATCCATGAGTGCTAGTCGCAACTGACCAATAATTCTCATAATTTGAAAAGTCCACTTAGCACTCATTGCATCAGGTGATGCTCACAGGGGTGAAGAAGATGTATTGAAACTAGCGAAGTGAATCGCATAGCATCCATCATCACTTCCAGGACTTGCACCCAGTAACCAGGACTTCCCAGGTGGTCACCCATCCCAAGATGCCTCTAGCTCAAGCGTGCTTAACTGTGGAGTTTTCCCCACAATCAAGCCCACTTAGCTTGCTACCCCATTTGCAAAACCTTAGCAAGTATTGTGCCTTGTGAACTATCCAGTTAGAGCTCCCTTCACTCTTATTATTTAAGCATAGAGGGGCTTCCATAGTGCAACATATTAGATATCGTTTTTGGGATTAACTGCGTAGAGTAAGTCATTAATATATGGGTTCACTTACTCTACGCAGTTAATCCCCAAAATGATATCTAATATGTTGCACTATGGAATCCCCTCTATGCTTAAATAATAAGAGTGAAGGGAGCTCTAATTGGATAGTTCACAAGGCACAATACTTGCTAAGGTTTTGCAAATGGGGTAGCAAGCTAAGTGGGATTGATTGTGGGGAAAACTCCACAGTTAAGCGCGCTTGAGCCAGAGGCATCTTGGGATGGGTGACCACCTCGGAAGTCTTGGTTACCAGGTGCAAGTCCTGGAAGTGATGATTGATGCTATGTGATTCACTTTGCTGGTTTCAATCCCACTTCTTCACCCTTGTGAGCATCACCCGATGCAATGAGTGCTAAGTGGACTTTCAAATCATGAGAATTATTGGTCAGTTGCGACTAATACTCATGGATATGGGTCATAGATTAATGACTTACTCTACGCAGGTAATCCCCAAAATGATATCTAATAAGATGCATGTCTGTTTCCAACTCTTGTAAGTGACTAGCGGATCCTGTTTGGTTGTGGGATATGATGGTTGGTCTCAATTTGAAGTCTGTGAGACCCTACCTGAAACTGATCTAGGGGGATCTTGAGCGAGTGCATCCAATGTCTAGTACGAGGGACGAACAATGAGGCCCTCCCTTAACTCTAATAAGTGCTTTCGATAGAAAGCCATTTTCGAGCCAAGGTTCTTTGGGGTGCGGACCAAGTAGCCTGGATGTACAATTTGTAGATGTCCTCTTTGATGACTCGATTTAGTTCTTGTTTAGTCAGGATGAGGTGTCCTGGTGTGCCTAAGGAGTATTTGAAGGGGGGTAGTTGCTTTGGGAAGATGGTCAACAATTGGAGAAATCGAGGAGCCTTTGAGTACCAATCCCATGTATGCTTTGTTGAGTCGGGTGAGGCCATGGCCTCAAAGGAGCAAAGTGCTAGATAGTGGTATCTTGCTCTCTCGGAGGCAAAGTTTCCAAAGGCTCGAACTCTATGTAGGGAGGAGACAAGATGGAAGATGACCTTGAAGCGAAAAAGGTGGATGCCAAACTCTACATGAACAATGGGTTGGGGGACTATCTATTTGCATTGTGGATGATGTGCCTGAGAAGAAGAGTTTGGAAGCTCTCAGTCCGTTCCTAGTTGGTATGTAGCTTACTCAGTCCCCAAATCTCTGAACCATATAAAATTGTAGGTTTGATAATCGTCTCCAGGGGATGAAGCTTGGACAAGATGTCTTGAAACTAGTTCTGGAAGCACTATTGCTCGAGGAGGTCGAAAGAGTTGTACCCTTTTTTGAACCAGGGCCGGAGGACCTGGTGCATGCCAAAACGAGGCCTCACTAAGTGGACCACATGGTAGGTGTATGTCGTGATTTCAATCTCCTCCCCTCAGAAGAAATGCAAGGTGGCGAGAAATCTCTTCGATGCATTGAAGATCATAACCTTGGTTTTACCTAAATTGATCGTCAATTGTCAAAGGTCGCAAAAACTATCTAGGGCATCAATTTGTTATTGTGAGCCCTCAAGTGTGGAGGCCAACATGATCAAGTCATCGACAAAGAGGAGCAAGGAAATTGACACCAAACACCATGAATGCACGATCTACCCTAGAGAAACTCTTGTGGGAAAAACTCCAGCCATAAATAAAGGACTGTGCTTTGGTCTTATTATTATTCTAAGGAATAACATTGCAAATACATGAAACTAACTTACTATGGATTAAATAGACATTGTGCCCTGGTTCAAACAACTATAGTGTTGCCTTCTTCCTCTGCTTTAAAGTCTATCTTGATGAATAGGGTGTCGAGTCCAAGGCAACTGGACCATTCCATTCATTCCCATGCAATAATCACAATGTCCAGTATGAAGCGACTTTGATTAAAGCCCATTATCTCCGGTGGCACAAGTTTAGGAAAGATCTGTTTGTTAAATAGTGCCAAAGCTATAAGCCAAGATATTATATGAGACATTAAGCAATGTGATCAACCTCTAGCTAGTGATGAGCTTTAGGCCACCAGGCTTAGAAAAAAAATTTGACCAATCCTTTGTTGATGTGTTACCCCATTGATTGCTTTTGGATGGCCTAGTTGTATAAAGGTTGAGGTCTCTGCAAACAAAGTTTCAACAACCTTTAGGAAGGGTTGACCAAATCCAAGAGCCTTGAGCATTTGCCAAAATGAAGGACCATTCAACCTTTTCATAGGACTTTTCGAAGTATAACTTGTTGAATAGGGGTGTCAAGGACAAAGCAACATGCCCAATCCATCCCTTCCCACATGACAATGATGATGTCCAATATGAAGCAACGTTGATTAAGCATGTTAGATTTGGTGGTGCAAGTTTAGGAAAAATATGTTTCAAAAGTAGTGCCAAAGCTTTAAGCCAAGATATTATAGGAGATGTCAAGCAATGTGATAAACCTTCGACTAGTGATGAGCTCCAAGTCACTAGGCTCGGAATAAATCTCATTAGTTGTTTGTTGATGTGTTTTCACATTGATTGCTCCTGAATGGCTTCTTTGTACACAACCCGAGGCCTCTGCAAACAAAGTTTCAATAGCCTTTAGGAAGAATTGACCAAACCCAAGAGCCTTCAACATGGACAAAATGAAGGACCATTCAACCTTGTCAGAAGCATTTTCGAAGTCTATCTTGATGAATAGGGGTGTCAAGGGCCAAGGCTAAGGAAACATGCCTATTCCATTCCTTCCCACACAACAGTCATGTTGCCCAATATGAAGTGGTGTCCGATTAAGCTTGCTTGCTATGGCGACACAATTTTAGGAAAAAATTGTTTGATACGTAGTGCTAAGATCTTATAAGAGACATTAAGCAATGCGATAGGCCTCCAACTAGTGTGAGCTCTGGGTCACTAGGCTTATGAATAAATCTATAATGATTGCTTTTGGTTGGCTTCTTTGTACATAGGTTAAGGCCTCTGTGACCAAAGTTTCAACAACCTTTAGGAAGAACAAACCAAATCCAAGAGACTTGACAATGATTTAAAAAGTGACCGATTCGTACTTGGAGTTGGCCAATTCTACCAATTTGGTGCCTCCAGGAAGTGACTTGGCATTTGAATTGGTTGGGTGGTCGATCCCATACTAAATCAACTGGTTCAACGTGTTTCGTTGCAAACGTGTCACCTATAAGCCCACATCTTTCTTTTATAAGAAAAGCACAAAAAAACACCAAAAGACCACTTGACTCTTGCTTGGTTCCAACCAGTTCTGATTTCCATACGGATTTGGAGAAATGAGATAACCTGAGTAAAAAAGAACATAAAAGAATGGATTTGGATCTACTACCCCCCCACCACCACAAGGGGATTTTGGTTTCCTACTTTTATGGATGGGGGGTAGGAATAGGTCCCTTCCCCTCCGTCCCCCCACCACCAAACCCTAAAACAATCTTACATGAGGACCTCCCCCCACTATTTTCTTTACACCTCTCTCATTGAGCATTTGTGAGCATTTGGAGTTTGTGGAGCTGAGTTGAAGAGTTGTGATTCAAAGTGAGCTAGGAGCTTGTGTTGGCATTCTTTGTGGGCTGTTTGCAGTGGATTTGGCATCCAAATCCGGTTTGGGGATGAGTTTGATGATTGATCATGTTGATCATTGATATATAGTATAGCTTGTAGCATGCCATGTTCTGGACTCAAGAGGCTATTTAGAGCCTTCCTGTTTATTTAGTTTGTTTTGGATATGTATTACAGCTGATGCCATTTTGCTCTATTTCACCATTATATGGTATATACACGAGTATACTTTGCATATTTGGTCTTTAATGGTTTGGATTTACATTATGTACTAGAATATATAATAATTTTATTAAAATTGTCATATTTAATGTATTGTTTTAGTAAACTGGTTCATAAACTGAGTTGTCAGCTGATTTTGATCCAAGTCCAGTTTGACCCTTGGTCGATTCTGATTTTTAAAAGTCTTCTCGAAGTCTATCTTGATGAACAGGGCTTTTATGCCAAGGCAACATGCCCTTCCATTCCTTCCTGCACAGCAATCATGATGTCTAATTTGAAGAGGCCTCTGATCAAGCCCTTCTGCTCTGGCTGCACAAGTGTAGGCAAAATATATTTTATATGCAGTGCTAAAGCTTTTGACCCAAGATCATTTAGAAGACCTTAAGCAGTGTGATAGGCCTCCAGCTTGTTATGAGCTCTGGATGACTAGGCTTACGAATAAATCTGATCAGTCCTTTGTTGATGTGTTTCCTCAAAGATTGCTTCTGGATGGATTCTTTGTACAGAGGCTGAGGCCTCTGCAAGAATTGACCAACATCCTTGAGGAAGAACTGACCAAACCTAAGAGCCTTGAGCATGGCCAAAATGAAGGGCCACTCAACGCTGTTGTAGGCCTTCTCGAAGTGTATCTCGATGAATAGGGTGTCGAGGCCAAGGCAACAGGCCCATTCCATTCCTTCCCACACAGCAGTCACAATGTTAAATATGAAATGGCTTCTGATTAAGATTGTCTGCTCTGGCTGCACAATATTAGGCAAAATATGTTTGATACACAGTGCAAAGCTTTAAGCCAAGATCTTCTGTAGAAATTAAGCAGTGTGATAGGCCTCTAGCTAGTGATGAGCTCTGGTCACTAGGTTTAAGAATAAATCTGATCAGTCATGGACTCATTTCTTGATGTGTTCACTCAATGATTGCTTCTGGATGGCCTCTTTGTACACCTGCAGCAGGTCAGGCCGGACACCACTATTGTTTATCTGAACTCAGAAGTCTCTGAATGTTTTACTATTTGTAGTTACAAGAGCAACGATGTATGATCTGTAGCTTCACATTATAGACAAGCTGTTTGTATTAGCATAATTTATATTCAATTAAGGAAAAACAATTCTAGACATGGCTAAGCTTTTAGGCTGATATTTTATTTTACAGCTAGTCCTATATAAAATAATAATAATTTAATTTTAAGGTCATGGCCTTGTTTGCGGGAGAAGGGACAAGGTCAGGTCAAGTAGTCTTATGCCAATTCTCAAAACCGTTTTAGTATGATAGGTGGATAGATAAGGTTTCTTGTTAAAGAATACTGTTTCTAGTTTTAAGCCCTATGAAATCTGTTTCCAGATTACTGTTGTAAGTAATTTTATGTTTTTGGCTAATGGGTTGAGGATTGATTTGCAATTGTTGTTGTTCACATGCAGATCATGGAGAATTTGGAGTTTGTACACCATGTAAAAAAATTGTTTGGTACACTTCAGAATGTTCCAGGAGCATTTCTCCCTGATGGTATCCAGGATGCTGTGAGTGGGAAGATTCAAGCGCCCATTTTTCCAATGATGCCTATCTCGATAACTTCACCTGGAAATCTAGCCTCATCGGGTGCAATAAAGGCAACTTCCTTTCAAAAACAATCTAATCAGGTCACCACAAAATTCCCAAGCTTGGGTGTTCTAGACCGATTTGTAAGTCCTGTAGATCTACTGGAAAAGAACAAGAGCTTGCCTGCTCAAACCCTGCCTTTGCCTTCTATGGGAAGTTTTGACTCTTCAGTTGAAATGAAGAATAGGGTGAATCTAAACAACATTTTAACTCATATTACCAATGCAAGAGGAACTGAAATGGGTGAGAAAAGAATTTTGCACTCAGCTTCCAAGGAGGCATACCCTTTTAAAAGGCAGTTGCAAGCAAACAGGTCTTTATCAGTTGCAAGCAAACATGATACTCAGCAGCCATTATTCAGTGGTTCAGGTAAGACATTGATGGAGAAACTGCAGTTTCAAGGGAACATGGCATCGGATTGTCAAGAAGAATGCATCTTGAACCCTTTACTTGGAAGTGATGAAATTGCTAATGTTGGAAATTTGTGCCAGGACAATTTTATGATATCAGTTGGGGCTGATGGGCTCCTAGAATCTTCCCTGTTCAATTCAGGCAGATCTGAGTTGACGGACTTGAAACAAATGGATGTGCAACCCCCCATTCCAATATTTCAAGGTCATGCTGGTCATTCTGGATACTGTTCATCACCTTCAAGCTTAGGTACATGCAACACCAATAAAACAGAAATGGAGACAACCCCCATGCATGTGCCAATGGCAGATGCAGGGAATATTTCCTACAATGTTTTGTCATGTTCTGCAAACATCAGAACATCTGCCTGTGATCTTAGAGAGTCCTCTGATGCATCATGGAGGCTTACAGCTGATCACACTGAAACAAAACCGCTACATGGTATAGGTAACAGTCTTATGCCTTCTCTTGGGCATGATGGGCTTTCAATGTCTAACACACTTGGAATAAATCACCGATCCATGCTTGGAATAAATTACCAACCTTGGCATAAAGAATTCTTATCGGATTTGCCTGGGCTAATTCAGACTAACAGTGTTCATAGGTTGAACACTGACAAAAAATGTTCAGAAAGTTTCCTGCCTGGCTTTGGCAAGATTTCTGCCATTCCAGCAGATTGTGATAAGCCTGGTGGTAATGGTGACTCTGATAACTGCAGCTATTGGCCCTCTAAAGAACAAGATGACAATGCACATGCATTCATGCATGTACCATCAGGTGCTGAGCTACTTGAAGCATTGGGGCCATCTTTCAAAAAGGGAACAGACAAGGGCATGTGGAATGAAATGTTATTTCATGGACAAGATGTATGCAGTTCAAATTTGGGGACCGGAAATTTTGGAATCTCTCATAGGTCAGATTACCATTCTGAGTTGGATGTGTCTCAGAGTTCAGATGTATCTGTAGTTAATGCACCTGAAGGGTGGTTTTTCTCTGAGACCAAGTCTGAAGATCTTTTAGATGCCATAGTTGCTAATGTGTGCCCAGCGCCTAACCGGGGCACAGTTGACAATATATCCTGTAGAACCGTATGTTCAAAAATAACAAACTCGAACTCTCTTCCTTGTGCCTCAGTTATGACCGACTCTATCTCAGCAGGACAGTTAAGTGTCTGTGACCAAAAACAGTCGGTTTTGAACATTTCCCCGCCTAGAGAATATGCAGATTTAGAAAATGATCAGAACTCAAATTTTTCTTCAGAAGTACATGATGATGTAGGTCTGAAAAAATCTTCAAATGAATCATCTACATGTGCACAGCTAAAATCATTGGTTAGTGAGGTTCGGTGTCAGAACCGAGGACTTCCACAAAGGAAAAAGCTTGAAGAACCTATCAAAGTAAATAGAAAGAGGTCTAGGCCTGGTGAAAGTTCTAGGCCAAGGCCAAAAGATCGGCAGCAGATACAAGATCGTGTAAAAGAGCTACGGGACATTGTCCCAAATGGAGCCAAGGTAACTGTTGACATTTTCTGGTTGTCTGATTTACTTGGTTTCATTTTCTTTTCCTCATTGGGACCATTACTGTACAAATTTTTAAGTTCAAAAAGTGGATGGGGTCTCAAAAGAGGAACATGGAGAATTAGGTGCCTTACTAATATAAGTTTTTTTAATCAATACCTCAGTGCAGTATTGATGCTTTACTTGAACGCACCATCAAGCACATGGTTTTCTTACAGAGTGTGTCCAAGTATGCTGATAAGCTAAAACAAAGTGGTGAATCAAAGGTAGTGTTCCTTGAGTCTCTATTGCTATTATGAGTATTTCTACTTAGAAAGTAAGTTATTCACTTCAGTTTGATAAGGAATAATCTCTTCAAGTTTGTGTGGACAGTTATTTGATAGATTTATACTTATTGTTGTTCATATGCAGGGAAGCCAATCTAGTCCATTCTTTCATTGTAACTATGCTGGTGTTTATGAATGCATAATCTGAACTATTATTGCAAATGTAGCTAGGTTCCTTTCTGTGATGCTGGAATATAATAAACAACAGATTGTTTGATCCACTTCTGAGTGTTTGGTAGATGCATTCATCTTTTCTAAAACTTCAATTTACTACTTCTCTTGCCTTCTAAAAAATGCCCATTGCCAAGTCGGATATGCCTAAAGTCTGTGCATCTTGGAATTGTTTCTACGACATAAATACCTCTCCATACCTCTCTATTTGTTAGATAAAAATTATTTTACCGGGTCGGTCAGGCTTGGGGGATGGATCCGTGGATCCCCGGATTGGATCTGGATCTGCTGGGATCTGCCTATGATCTGTCCGTGACAATGCCAAAATGTCAACATCAGCACTGTGTAATCCAAACTGTCAAGAATAGGAAAAATCAGTGGATGTGATAATGGATTTTCTGGAGTTACGCGATAATAAATGGATTATATGGTCATCAAGGGGTTTTATCAACAGTTGACTGCTAATAAACTTTAATGCATATGTTCTGAAATATATTAAAGGTAAAGTTTATAAACCACGGCCACTTACATATTCTAATTAAAAGTAAACTTTATAAATCACTTACATATTAAAAGTAAAGTTTATAGCCACTTAACTAATGTAATGTAATAACTAATTATCCAGATCCGGATTTGAATCCTGGTAACTTAGGATAAAAATAAACAGAAGAAAGGATGCATGAAAGATTTCAAATTAGAATAACGTATATTCTTCTATAATAACATTCGCTTCACAGATTGAGATGTATATGACAAATAGATACTTGAGATGGTTGAAAATTTGATACACTTTTCATACAAGTGCAGCTTGTCAATTCCTGCATTCAGAAACTCTTTCAGGATATGTTACAGATATTCATATATAGTAAATATGAATTTTTATGTCATACATAATGCAGTCATCAAGACTGTTGTTATTGTGAAAATAGATGTAAATTACCTGGGTTTGAGCCTAATGCCAGAAAGCACACTAGTAACAGATATAATTTTTCTAACATCCAAATCTCCTTTCAGGCTTTCACTGATAAGCTCTTACAGAGAAGATCACTTTATGTATTTTTCTCCGTCGTTTTCCCTGCTGCATCCGCCAATCCATTTTTGTGCCTTACATCCTGAACATGCTTCACCCGACCTCCAATTCAGGCCTGGTATGGGGCTGTGAGGAGGACTGGAGCTTCCTGACAGCAGATGCTGTACCGACTCAGGGACAGATTAACCTTGGCTTCCACCTCAGCTCCAGTTTCTTCTCCTGTCATGTTGACCCCAAAATTTCACCCTTGAGATTTGGATGGTCAAAAGGCCAATCTATCCTTTCAGGCTGGCATTCAGAGGTTATTCCTGATAGCACAGGACCATCAATCAGAGGTTTTCCAGGCACATTGATTCTTGTTCTGGTCAGTTAGAGGACGGTTTCTTACATGAGTTGAGTTCAGAGCTTGTTTCAGTGATTTCCGAGTTATTATAGGATGAGGTTTCAGTTCCAGGTTTGAGTATGAGAGATTTGCAGCATTATGGGACACTTCTTGCCCATGAGGATTTTATTGACCCCTCACATCAGTTATTTGACAGCATATTCTTACTCCTTGTCCAATTCTGCTTCCAATGAGTATAAACTTGATGGTATTTGGACAACTTTGCTTTTTGGTGGTGAGGTGGCACAGGTGATGATGTGGCAGGGTGAGGTGGCGACCCATGTGGAGTCCACATGCTTAAATCTGGGCTCTTTTCCTCCTAAAACTGGGCCCACTAAGTAGCCCAACACTTGCTAAATAAAAACTGGACAAAGCAAAGAAGTTTCCCAAAGTCATAAAGTGTCCTAAAGCAAGTCAAAGTCAAACTGGGCGAGTTGTCTGCTCTTAGGTTTTACGTTTTAGTTTTTATCTTTTTCCCTTTCCCAGCTTTCCCTTTTCCCTGCTTTCGCTTTTGCTTTTAGTTTTCCACTTTTTCCTTTTTCCCTTTTCCTTCCCCTCTTTCACTCATGCGGCCTAACTTTCCCCCTTTCCCTTAACCTAGGCGACCTATTTCTCTCCATGAGGTTCGCCCTTCCTACCTTTTTGTCATAACTTCCTCATACCTAACCAATTTTGACCCATTCGACCTCCATTCTTCTCCAGATAACCCTTAGATTTGACCAGATGGCTTGGGAAAGGTTCGCTCAACCAATTTTAGCAGGCATTCATGCAGTGACACATGGCAGGTGGACAGATTGACACTTGGGCGAGGAATTTTGGCTAGCTTTTTGCCCAGTTTGAAAACATCAAGGC